>BGPT01001374.1:0-37041 GCA_003297045.1 Symbiodinium sp. clade C Y103
GTTCGGTTCCTCCGGTTCGTGTTCACTTGACGGTTCCATAACCCCCCGGTTCGTTTCGATTCGTGTTTGCCGGTTCAGTTCAGTTCGTGGGCTCACTGAAATGTGTTTTCTTTTTAGTTTATTGTTCCCATTGTATACTATATATACTGGTTGGAGAGACTACAGGGAAACCGTTTTGTTGTTTGGACCACCAAATCAGAAAATGCACATTGTTGGCTCTAAAATTACAATTTCCTCATGTTTATCCCAAATATCATCCCCATGTTCCATGCTTAAATCCCGTATTTTGGTTAGTCAAACCTCCTCCAATCACCCCCCAAGCAGGAACAGCCCTGTGCATTGAGGTGCTGTGTTTATGGATCAGAAAGGCTCCCGGTACCAGGAAGACATGCTGAAGATGGAGTGAGGGAACCCTGGTGGATGCTGGCCTGTGGTGACCCTCAGTGTTTACTGGGTGAGTTTCACCCCAGACTCAGCTAGTGAACTGAGCTACCTGAAGCAAATCTAGGAACACGGTGTCCTCCCTTTACTGTTTCAAATAAACAACCCAATAATAGTTGTGTGAAAAGCTATGAGCGCTTGGACCGCGCTGAATTTTCCGCGTCAGTGGTTGAACCCACAGAAATCAAGGACTTGCGATCACCATGGTTGCCAATAGTAGAAGACACAATTGGGTGAATGGTGGCATGAATAAATAGTCGGTTTGCACTACCAAACTGTTTTGGGTCATTTTCTTCAGGGTTTGAAATTGGTTACAACATGTTGCAACCCTGGATGGGAATCAGCTTGCCACATTTTTGGTCGCTTCAGCTATCATCTTAAAAATGGTTGATTTTGATTTTGGTGGCTTTGTTTGGAGGCCAAAATGGCAAAAACCATCTTGTTCAACCCAAAATCAACTCCTTTAACCATATTACATATGTATTCTGATTAATTATTGCTGTATTGATTACACTCAGAATTAGACATGTATAATTTTCTTCAGGCCCAAGTCCATCCAGCCCCCATCCATCCCCTTTTTGGCCGAGCATTGCGCCTTTCACGAGGTCTGAAAACCTGCTGCACCCGGGGGCTGTGGTGGTGGCGGACAACGTCTTGAAACCTGGGGCACCTTGGTTTTGCTGATGATTTGGCTTGCTTACGGTATTTTTCCAATGGAACATCCACTATTTGTTAACTTTTTTTGGGGGGGGGTCCTTAAACAAATCCAAGTTATAGCCTTGGAGATTGATTCTTTCTTAATGGTTTATTTGAGGCGCTATTGGTTGGGGGATATTCATTTGGTGCTTACCCTCCAGTAAACTAGCATAGCTATGGAAAATGGATGAAAATTGCCCATTTATAGATGCTCATTTACCTGTGAAAACTGTTGATTTTCCATAGCTACATATATAAGTAAACAAAATGATAGGAGGAAGCTAAGGAGCTATTTTTGTATCCATAGCCCATTCAATGATTGGCAGGCAAGGATCTGCGAATTGAGTTTTCCAGCAATTCAACATAGCCATGGGAAACTCATTATTTGTA
This sequence comes from Symbiodinium sp. clade C Y103, assembly GCA_003297045.1. NCBI lineage: Eukaryota > Dinophyceae > Suessiales > Symbiodiniaceae > Cladocopium > Cladocopium sp. clade C. Next base: position 1,528 of record BGPT01001374.1, read on the forward strand.
GATGATTTGCCTAAAAAACGCCTTGTTGTCATAGTCATAGTTGATTTGCAGAGGGTAGTCTCAATGGATTGGTTGAAGGGAAAATCTACAGGAAGCCATTGTTTTCCCCATCAAATATAGGGTTTTCCTGTAAATTTTCCCTTCAACCAATCCAATGATAGTCAGATAGAGTAATCTTAAGATTTCCCAATCAAAAAACTGCGTCCCGTAGTCCGTGCTAAATCAGCTTAATTCGCCTCAATGGATCGTGGCAGACTGGGGCCGCCATCCATGGGATGTTTGGTGCATCCTTCAAAGCCGGAAACAATGCTATCCAACCAACAAAACTGGACCACGTGGTGTAGCTGTGGGGAAACCCATCAACGAATTCTGAAGGGGGAAGCTCTACATCCAGGAGCAGCCCTGTTTGAACATGCCCTGCAAAAGCAAGTGGTGGGTTTTCAATGGGCCCAGCTTGATGGTATAGCACATCGTAAAATTTCACCTCATGTGATGATCAATTATGGTTGAACTCAGTATATATATATCCACCCAGTGAATCATCAAGCCATGGTCTTAAACCAATCTTGGCCTCTGAAAATGTCAAAGCTCTCTCCATTTGTAAGTCAGGCAGATCCCAATTTTAAGATGCAGGAATGGGTCGACCCAAACAAAATCAAACTGAAGTAGAAAGTTGATTAAAATTGGATAGCTTTCGGTCATTTCACAGTTTGTCATGGAACATTACTTATGAAAGTGGATGAAGTACCTATTTTTCATTATTGGCATGGCCATCTTCATAGCTGACGTCATAACACCTTGGCATGACGGGTCTTGAGAGAGTCCTACCCGACTTTTTTGTACTGCATAAATTCACCTTTTTGGCTCATGGTATTTGATGGTCATCATTCATGTGGGTATGTTTGAAAACGGACTATACCCCCAACTAACCATTGAAATGGGAAAACAATGTTCTAAACCTCTGGAGTTTGGGGACCAAGCCTGTTTTCAGACCCATGCAGACCAGAACATATATCCTGATTTGGTACTTTGATTCTTTTGCTTAGTGGTTCAATTGGGTACTATAGACTATTATCTGGGTTTGTATGAAAACAGGCTACCCCAAATCCCATTAATCATCCTTTGCCCTATGAAAGGGCCATTTGAGGAGTACGTATACCCTATTTTCAGACACACCCATATATAAATCATCATACTCTACCCTCAGATGGAATCCTTCCCTCAAAGAACAGAAAAACAAAACTAACTACAGTTCGTGCGGACAACGGGTTGGCTGGTGAAGTTCTGCTTCACTGAGGCTCCTCTCTTCCTGTACCAGATTATGAATGGTGGACGCTACAACGCACTGCTGTGGCATGTTTGTCCAAGAAAGGGGTTCTTTGACAACCCAAAGAGAAAGGGCAACCAGAAAATGTGCGGATTAAACCATCAAAACGTGGCAGTTATAATATGTATTAATAGTATAATATATATATAACATGCATGCAGAATAGTAATCAATAATCATAGAGAATGATTTATAATTAATACTTTTCATGATTGATAATCATAGTAATGGTATACTATATATGTGATTTGTATGTGATTTATGATAGGTAAGTTGCTTAAAAATTGGGTTGCTTGGGTGATGGCTTGGAGGAAGGCCGAGGAAGACTTTTCTGGGGGTATGGACTGCTCGTGGACGTTACGTGGTTCAAAAGAGCATGGAAAGTGGGGCCCCCGAAACGATAGCTATATTAAAGTTGGTGCAAATAACTGAAATTTATCAATGGTTTATGAGACTTATAACTTATATCTACAATTACATGCTGAGGTTTATAGACCAACTAACTCATAACTGAGGGGCCCCACATTGTACCTCACCCGCAATGTGATTTTCCAACTGGCTACAACATTCATTGGCTGGTGACAAGCCTTTGTTCTGGTCAGAAGAAAACTGTGCCAATGATTCCAACCACGCGCAGCTTAGTGGTCATTCTGGAGTATCCAGGTTGTGTAATCCATTTGCTTACATAGTTGAATGCCCACTTTGCTAGTGAACAAAACTGCATTACAGTACTTGTATATGCCTACTTTCGACCACAAACCCAAGAGAGATGGTGGTGATGTAAGTATATATATATATATAAGAACCATATAGACGGTTCACATGCAGATACACACCGAGAATCACAAGGGATATATCCAAGCTTGGTCAAATTAATTATGCAAGAGGTGGACGTCAATCACATTGGATGAGACATGGCACCGACTCTTCAACCGAAGACTACTGTCACTCAACTGGTTCGCCATGAGGGTGGCGAGCCTTTTGTTGAGCTCGCCGATCCGAGAAGATCGCGGCCTGCGGCAAACTTTCAAGCCACATATGGTGAGACTGCGCTGGAATTAGCTGAGCAACCAAATTTCCCGGTTGAAATTTTGTTCGGGTTTGGATTTGTTTCGTTTGATTCTTTGTCTGTGTGGACAAAAGGAATGCTTCTGTTTGTCATGAGGTTTGAATGAATCATGTTTGCACTCTGTGCACATCATGAATGTATTTGAACCAATCTGAGTGTTAGTGAACATTCATGGCACAATCAACGTGGTCTTGTTTCGGCGCAGTTTCCCTGAAGAACACAGCTTGTTGTCCAAAACTCAGTGTCTTTCGCGTTATCTTAGTAATTTGGTTCAGCGTAGCAGTGTAGCCACAAACCGTGGTTAAGTCTTGGGAATAGAACATCAAGCAATGTTAGTAGAGCAATGCCATGCAATACCATGTGATACCCAAAGAAACCATCCATTTATGGTCGCATTGGGGATGATGGATCCTATTGCTTTATACACATACACCAACATGACCCTCCCGGAAACTAACATGGCTCTTGAAAAATAGTTCATTTATAGATGATGTACCTGTCAAAATGCTCATGTTCACTAGTTATGTTGTTTTACCAGAGGGGATCATATTCAGTAATATCCATAGAAAAAACATCCCGTTGTATTTCCTATAGAGATCCCATATTATTACTACACCATTGATATCCCGTGAAGCCCTTTTTTCAATGGATTGGTTGATGGGAAAATTTACAGGAAACCATGGCTTTTCCCATGAAATATAGAGGTTTCCTGTAAAAGTTCCCATTAACCAATCCAATGAATTGACCCGTGCCGTTCATGGCAGGCCCAAATCGTTTCGCTGGATGAGTTTGCCATGCCGTCGGAGGTATGGTCGAGCTCAGCCTGTGGTGATGCCCCAGTTTGTCAACTAAGTTGGTAAACGTATATCCCATGAATACTATGTATGGGTTAATATATGGTTATCTATGGCTTATCTATGGTTATCTATGGTTATCTATGGTTATCTATGGTTATCTATGGTTTATGATACTTACAAGATCTTACAAGTACTGTTTATCGCTAAGTTGGTGAACACAATGGATTGATTAATCATACATGTTGATAACGATAACATCAACTATAGTTGCTAAAGATTGGTCAACAACTGGGGCCTTTATGCTGGATGTATCTAGATATCTCGAACTAGTTAACGGGGTGAACCTCAACCTGTATGATTGGGGCACAACAACCAGCAGTTCCGGGTAGTTCCGGGCTGGTGCAGATGGCCCCCAAAACGATAGCTAAGTTGGTGCAAATCATTCCAATTTATCTATGGTTAGTTAACGATATTTCTATAGTGCTCATGGGGTGTATAACCCAGCTTACAAGCGACTTGGGGCCGACTTACTCTATGGGTTGATAATCTATACCGCTACAAGTGCAACGGGGATACATGGACTCAGCAGAGACTTGAAAACTTGGAAGAAATGAAGATGGAACTTGGAACCGGAAAAGAGCACATTTGAAAAATTGGAACATATCGGAGTTTGATATTCTCCAAATCCACATGCTTTATGGCGGGTTCTATATTGGTGTATATTGCTGTTCATATTCTGTGTACACCATGTAACCGGTATTCGTGTGGTTCGCCCTGGAGGATTGGATGTCCATCAATGTGAAGAAATTGAATGTCCGGAGACCCAAGAAGTGCACCAAGGATTTTCTTTTCAGGAGTTAGAATCATTTGGGTACCAGGATTGGGGCCCCAAGCTTCGTTTTGTTTCGTTGCACGAGGGATTTTCGGAACATGGGATATGCTCCCCAAATGGCCATTTCAACACGAGGATTAAACATTGGAGTTAGGGGTACACTATTGCCAGACAAACCCACATCTAAGTTGTTGTACCCACCTCCCAGATACCTTTCTTGGTTTACAAACAGCATTGATTACAGATATGATACATCTACCGTGAGCCCTAGTGTTAGAAAACAACTTAGCAAACGAAGTGGGGAAGCACCTTTTATCCACAATAAACCCTGCCACGAATGATATCAACCAACTTACCTATATCATTCGGGGGTGGCCTAGAACGGTCCACCGTTCAATAGCAGATGAGGTTGACCCTTTGCTTTGTAATTGTGATGGAACCTGGCAGGCAACGATGATTTCATGGCCATAACAAAGATATTGGTTGTTGATCTACTGAAAGGCACAATCGGATGACCATGTCTCAACCGCTGGGTATACATGTTGAACTTAGGGGCGTGTCTGAAAAGGCCTTGAATGATTTTCCATGCAACCTTTCCATTATGTATACAGTACCATTGCCCATTGTTTTCCTCCATTTTCTTGGTGAATATCCAGACAAATATACACCACGAATCCAATTCATAGATACAACATGATACAACGTAATTTTAAAACAATTGTGCGGGTATTTACAGAGATTTCGACACTATACCAAGGACGTGTCCATAGGATCTTTATATTGATGCACCAGTCGAATGGACTGGATATTCCCGATCTTCCCATGGATCTTCCCACCCTCCAAAGGCGCCGCAGAATGACACCGAGCCGCCGGAAGACTTGCATCAACTGTCCAAAGAGACGGACTGCCGGGGCCGGTCCTCGGATGTCATCCCGTCCTCGGTGGATCTAGGGCGGAAGTGCAGTGGAACATATTGGATTTTGCTCAGAATGGGAGGCCGGTTTTAGACGAATGTTAAATTGAATGTTACATACATGTACATGTATTCAACACACGATGGGTGAGTTGTTTCATGCATGACTGGTCAACAAGGTCTATACTGCATAGAACCTGGTAATGACCTGTAATGACCTGTATTTTCATCCATGAACGTTTTTTTTTCTTCAATGGATGCGGAAAGCCTTTGGTGAGTCGTTGGTTTATTTCTGAGCATGCCTCATAACTTATCATGGGGACTTTAGAATACGGCTAAGAAAGATATGAGAAAATTCTGTAGCCTCTAGAACAATCACTGGTACGTTAGTGGGTCATGGGTTCTGGAGATGTCTCGATCCTTTTGTTGGACCTCGGGTGATCCCGTGATGGAACTTGGCGGCCTCTCAGATGGATCAAGGCGTACCCGCGGAGCATGATGGAGCATGGAAAAAATGCTAGCACCACCTCCGTCGTCATCATCATCATCATCATCATCATCAGCAGCAGCAGCAGCAGCAGCCTCAGCAGCATCATTCAATTTCTGTAATTATTTATATCAATCTTAATAATATTTCATAATCATCTTGGCATTCTTGTCGTCCATATCTCTTTTTTTCTGGATGGATTGCAGCCATATCAGCCATGGAACGTTGTCTTTTTGCCTCTTTGGGATTAGACAGGTAAACACTTTTTATTCCACTGAAACTTAGATCAATTTAGCAGAAAAATCAACAAACCACCGAGTTCCAACTTTCCACAAACAAAACCAACTAATGCAATGAACTTCCAAAATGTATTCGCCACCTGCCAAGTTTTCTTGCTTGAAAACCTGGTTTCATTCCTACCATGGACCTTTCTCCGCCGATCTCCGCCCTTCGCCTACCAGGACCGCATGCGAGAGCGAGCGGTAGGCCCAGGGCGCAGTGTCTGGTGCCTGGCGGAACCCGCGGTGGGGATGGGGTGTGTCGATGAGGGGTACAACTTGGGGACCCTCCATTATGGTTAATAAACATTCGTAAACATCAATATGGAGGTTTCCTAAGTCATGGGGGTACCTCCAAATCATCCAAGTCGTGATCGACCATGAATTCGTATTGAAACCTGTGGTGACTTGGGGATCTTCCTTTTTAAGAAACCTCCATATCATAAACCCTATCTAGCAGAAATCCGAGTGAACCGACTGAACCAAGTTAGCTCACGTCTTGGAGCCCCCACTGCTGAAACCACTGCGCCTTTTGTTTCTCTCCAAAACAGAGTTTTTATGATCCATGTCTGAGGTCACGTATGAGGAGTGGGCGGAGTTTGCCCAAGACGTTAAGGCCACTGCTGACGGCGTGCTACGGACGTTGATGGTGATTTGTGGGACCCTACACCTATAGTCGTGGTGGTTTATAACTAGTCATTATCTTATTCTAGCTTCTAGCTAGGGTTATGGTGCCTTCAACTTTCGAAACCTCTAATTCTTTGGGAAATATCATCAACACGACTCAAACATTTTCTCTTTTCTGGCAGACTAGCGAGCTCGTGTCGACTAGCTCGTGTCGACTCATCTGCTGGGCTGGATGGGACCCCGCCGACTGATGATCACATGTAATGGGATCACCAGCAAATTGATGATGATTTCTGGTGGTTTTCTGATGGCTTTGTTTACTGATGGGGCAGCCAGTTGCGAGATAAAACGGCTGAACTTAAGCATCATTGGCCAGATGCAGGTATAATCCCAGGTCCAAGTTTTACCATCACAATTGACTAAGCCCGGAAAACACATCCTGATTTTGTCTCAAAATGGATAGCCCAAATACATAAATTTTGGGTTTCTAAAAACACAGCTGGCTTTTGGGGTACCCTCCAGCAAACATGGCAATAGAAAATCCACCATTTGTAAATGTTTTTGGCAATAAAGCAACAAAGCGTCCATTTTTTAGGGGATTTCCCAGCCAGTCATGTTTGATTACGGGAGGGTACATCACTCATCACATTCCCATTTAAGACATTGAATTCCCATCAAATCCCAATGAATTCATTCTAAATCCTTTTGAATTTCATTAAATTCCAATCCCATGAAGAATCTCATGAAATCCCCTTGAATTCATCCTGGTCCATATTTCTGGCCACCACTTCGCACCTCAGACGCGTTTGGCGCGGACCAACGTGACGCTGACCGTGGATTTGCGTCCGGAGAGTAGCCGAGATCGATCCTTGCCTCAATGCCACACACCTGTCACGGAAGGGTTCTGAACTGTCACCTGGTACCCTGGGGTACACACGCGAAAAGAATCGAAAGGAGGTGGAAAACCCATGGTTTCACGAGGAACATGATCTAAAAATGGTGGGTTATCCACATCTTTTAGTTTTGTTTACAGGAGGGAAAATTCAGCTATTTCAACGATGTAATGTACCTGGTTCATGGTTAATGACCATTGGGATAGTTGGGATGTAAATCAAACAGTGATGATTGATGACTGGTATTTTCCATCCGAACTGGGATTCCATGAGTCCCATATGAGTCCCATTGACCAGCATGTGTTTCGGGTGAAAACTAGAAACAATCAGCCATATGAAAGGGCCATTTGCAGGTCAAACCCCACTTTCAGACACACCAACATCCATCTTTTGATGTTTAAATCCCTAGTTTCTTTCCTTTGGATGGTCCTACTGCACGGGGAGACCTATAGGTGAAGCCCTGCCGGTTTGATGCGCTGCAGCATATACTCAGCCAATTTTTGGCTGTGAGGAGGAAAGGGAGAAGGAGCAGGCAAAGAATCTATTGTGAGAAGTGGAGGGTCTATTGGAGGGTAGCCCACAAGAAATAAAAACATAAAAACACATAAAGACAAATAAAAACAAATAATTTATTTGTGGGGATATAGAGGCCTTTACTGGTTTCAAGTTGGGCTATTGCTGGGTATCAAGTTGGTCATAATGATGCCACCACAGCCTTGTGTAGGCTCAGGACCCCAGCTTCAGGTTACAGCTTTTAGGCTAAAACTTGGAGCCATGGGGAAGGAGAAGAAGAAGCGCAGAACCAAATCCAAAGAGACATTTGGCACTTGTTATTCAGCAGTTTGATATTTCATTTGCTTGTCTGTTATTTTATGATGATTTTGCTGGGGACCATTTGGACTCATGTCTCCACACATTGCCTCAAGCAAACTTGAGGAGAATTGCTTCCCAACAGCCTACCCAACCTTTGCACTGGCAACAGGCACCACCTCCTGGGTGGCAGCAACTTAAACTCAATTGCTTTTTGAGGATTGATTTCCCACAATAGCAAGTTCCATTGAAGTTTTGCATTTTGGGCTCAACTTTCTGGGAACTTAGCTGGTTTAGAAATTTGTGTGGGCTGTAGAATTCAGACCAGGTATGCTCAGCAACAGGTGCCTGCACCAGCTATGCCAGGGCCTGGTGGTTGCTAGGTTGTTGTTTAGGAGACTGTGACTATTGTTTTCAATCTATTTCCAACAAGAATAATTTAGTCATCCACCCAACCCCCCAAAAGTCAATAGAATCATGTTTGGCAAATCAAGTGCCCAGACATGCCATTCCAGGTTTGCAGATGGTTCCAGCAGGAACACCAGCCTTTCCTGCAACATCGAGCAAAGGCAATTCAGATCTTGGGTCTGATGATGATGACAGCCAGGAAGATGACTCTTCCTCCAGTTGCTTGGTATATTGTTTGGTTGGAAAGTGCCCTTCTTCTGGCCCTTCTCTTCAAGTTAGGGCAGGGAACTTGAAGTGCACCCTCCCAACCAGTGTATTCAAATAGCTATATATATATATATCATATCATGTGGACCAACCCCAGTGTGCTGAGGCTCATCCTCTGAGAGCTTTGCCTGCACCATCATAAAGCTATTTATTTATTTGTGTTTTGTATGAATTGTCTTCTTTAGGACTGGGAATGCTGCATGTTTATTTGTAAGAGTGTTTTCCTTATCATTCCAGAAACAACCCAGGAAGAAGAAGAAAACAAAGAAAAGGCAATCCAAGAGCAGAAGACATAGCAAGGGCAAGAGCAGTAAAAAGGACAAAAAAGGCAGGGCACCTCACAACCAAACAGCAAAAGTATGCAAAAGCACTATCACCAGGGGTCTGGGCCTTGATTCTACAGTCTAGCCTGTAGATGTTTGATAGCTATACCCACTTAATGATTGGATGGTTTGGTGTTGGGACTATATACAATGTATCAGTACCATACTTATAAATTACTCTGGGCAATGATGATGATGACAGCTGTTTCTCTCATTCCCTCTTACTTCTGCTAGCATCTATGGGCAGGCACCAAAAGGTCAGAGAGCAGTGATGCAGACAGTGGCTAGCCTATGTTAGATCAGGTTTTCTGTTTCACCCCTTGGTAAATAGTAAACAGCAGAAAGCAATATCATTCTGTTCAATCAATCAGACCTTGGTATTGTAGCTATGGGATGTTCTTCAATCTGGATTTGCTTTAGGTTGAACCAACCTGGGATTGATAGATATGTTGTGTTGTTCCTTGGCTTACCTGGGGCTGTCTTAAATTGACAAATCTGATTTAAAATGTATTGACAAACATTCCCAGGTGAAGAACTTGACAAAAGAGAAGTTCCTGCAGTGCAGCTAGGGCGCTGCAAGAAAACCAGGAGCAATTTATACCCAAGGTTTTCTAGCTGCACTTTAGCAAAGCTGTTGATTTAATAATGGAATTTATTTATGACTAGTTGTTTCAGATTTCCTGGACCCATTGCAGCCACCATTGAATTATAAGGGTGATTTTATCCAAGGCGAGATCAACTTCGACTGTTGAAACACTTGGATCCAATCCTTTTTGCTGATGGCCAAAGGCACCTGGTCCATCAAATAGTATTCTTTTTCATTCCACTTGAAAAAAAGTTGGTTTGGTTAACCACAAATGAGGGTTATTTTATGAAGCACCAATTTGGTAGCCTAGGAATTTGCTGACAGATGATGAAGTCAGTGCCTGCTTGTGGTTAGCCACAGGCTGGCCACCCCAGATGAAACTCAGGGATCTTCGAGCTGGCAATAGAGGAAATCTGATGCTTAGAGCAATTTGGTTTACCAGTTTGAGAGTCTGTATAATTTATGCCTGGCAATCAAACTAACTACCCAGGGTGTTGTCTCAGTACTGAACTTATGATTTGTTTATTAACTCCAGCCACCCTTTTGGTTTGGTTTGGAAATCCTTGATATGTGACATGTGTTCTTTCACCCCATTTGTCTCCATATTGAATCCTTGGGTCACTTATTCATTGGTGGTCAGTCTGAATCAGCCTGGCCCAGCCTAGGAAAACCAAAGTCTTAGAGGCCAGGGAGAGGGTCATAGAGAGAAATGGTGGTGTCTGCAGGTTGAAAGATGTCCAGAGTGACTACAGGAACTTGGATATTTGACTGCATTGGTACTTGTGTTGAGGTTGGAGCTGTTGTTATCACCCCTCAATGTGTTTCTTTCTGTTAGTATTTCATGTAAGTAGGTAGCAGTGAAGCAGCCCAGGCAGCAGTGGCAACCAAGTTTGGGTGGGATGATGTCTTTGCTGGCAAAGCAGCCCATGACCCATGGTTGAACAATTATTCTTTCAAGTTTTATGATGTCTTTGTTTGTAATTTTAATTTCACCCCTTAAGCCTTGTGATGATAACCCCCTTCAAATTTCATATTCTAAAGGATGTGAGGCCTGCCACATGGCCCAGGCTACAAATCCACCTCCAGATCTTACTCCACTTTCAGATGCCAGGCCACAGTACTGGGTTGAGATGAGTAAGAATGGGGATGCTTGGGTGTTGAGCAAGGAGGGACACTCAGCAAATAGTGGTAAGATTTTGCATTTTTATGAACCCACAAGTTGATATAATCCAGATGTACTTGGAGGTATACAACATTTCTGGGTAAACCTTTCTAGAAAAAGAACATCCATACTTTCATCTTGGGGGCAACCAAACAAAGATCCTGAAGACTTCAACTTCAGCTGAGGAGGGGCTCCTAAGTTTGCCTGGCCTCACATGTGTCCTTGCTCCAAGATTTACACCAATGGGAAACATTGCATGAAAGCACCTGGCCCAGAGCATTTCATCATGAGCCTGGCTGACTTCTACATGAGAGAGGATGGCCAGCAGATTTGGATTACCAAATTGGCTTCTAGATTCTGATTTGGTCAGTTTTGATTTCCTGGGCTTTGAGCAACTTACCCAGTGTAGACTGTATAGCACCTCATGATTATAAGTACCACCCAGCTAGTATTGTTATCTCTGAGAAGGAACTAAGTTATTCTATTTACAATGTATGAAATTCTTTCCCATATCATTTGGTCTTGCAATGGAATGGGACCACACATCAGCCCCAAGAGTATGTACATCACTTCATGTTAAGGACAAGTAAGTATGCTGTTGACATGGGGGGTGCAATGCTTTTACTCCACCAGTAGCTCCAAGCTTATCCAAGCAGCATTCAGTATTCCAACATTCTCTGCAGTAACCCAATTGATTTATGCACTGTTTCCTCAATTACCTTTGAGTTCCCAGGAATATAGTTACAACCCAACATATTCACAGCAGTCTGAATAGAGTAGTAATAACTTTTTTGGCACAGAACAAACAAGACATAAGATTCTTAATCCATCTATACCACCATGGGCTTGGTTGCCACCACACTTAGGTAGAAGCTGCAAACAGCAATCCAGGTCAGGAATGGGCTGATGTGGTGCAGAACCTTAGTGACATCACACCCTTTGAGCCAGTGACCAAGAAACAGGTAAGTGTAGCTGATATGTTTCAGAGAGCACAAAACCAAACAGGTCAGAAAGCACCACAATTTACCACAACAACACAACCACAGCAACAATGTACCCAGCAAATGCTTCCACCACCACCAGGGCAAACAAGCACCCAACACATTATGCCAAATCCAGGACAACAAGGCCAGGTTCAGCTACCACAGCAGCAAAGCCAGGCAGCACAGCAACAGCAGATGACACCACAGGCAAGGAAGCAAGGCCTGGTTCAGGTACCACATCCTGGTGGCCAACAGCAACAACACCCACAGCAGATGATGCTACAGCCAGGCCAACAAGGCCAAGTGCAGATCACACAACCACATAGGCAAGGGGCACTGCAACAGCAGATGACACCACAGACAATGCAGCAAGGCCTGGTTCAGGTACCACATCCTGGTGGCCAACCACAACACCAGCAGCAGATGATGCTACAGCCAGGCCAACAAGGCCAAGTTCAGATCACACAACCACATGGGCAAGGGGCACAGCAACAGCAGATGACACCACAGACAATGCAGCAAGGCCTGGTTCAGGTACCACATCCTGGTGGCCAACCACAACACCAGCAGCAGATGATGCTACAGCCAGGCCAACAAGGCCAAGTTCAGATCACACAACCACATGGGCAGGGGGCACAGCAACAGCAGATGACACCACAGGCAAGGCAGCAAGGTCTGTTTCAGGTACCACATCCTGGTGGCCAACCACAACACCAGCAGCAGATGATGCTACAGCCAGGCCAACAAGGCCAAGTGCAGATCACACAACCACATGGGCAAGGGGCACAGCAACAGCAGATGACACCACAGACAATGCAGCAAGGCCTGGTTCAGGTACCACATCCTGGTGGCCAANCACAACCACATGGGCAAGGGGCACAGCAACAGCAGATGACACCACAGACAATGCAGCAAGGCCTGGTTCAGGTACCACATCCTGGTGGCCAACAACCACCAGAGCATCAGCATGGCAGCCAGGAAGGGGTACCACAGGGAGGACAAGCAGGCCAGGTTCAGGTACCAAAACATCCTGGCCAACAACCACCAGGGCATCAGCATGGCAGCCAGGAAGGGATACCACAGGGAGGACAAGCAAGCCAGGTTCAGGTACCAAAACCTACTGGCCAACAACCACCAGGGCATCAGCATGGCAACCAGCCAGGGATGCCACAGACAGGACAAGCAGGCCAGGNTACCAAAACCTACTGGCCAACAACCACCAGGGCATCAGCATGGCAACCAGCCAGGGATGCCACAGACAGGACAAGCAGGCCAGGTTCAGGTACCACAACATCCTGGCCAACAACCACCAGGGCATCAGCATGGCAGCCAGGAAGGGATACCACAGGGAGGACAATCAAGCCAGGTTCAGGTACCAAAACCTACTGGCCAACAACCACCAGGGCATCAGCATGGCAACCAGCCAGGGATGCCACAGACAGGACAAGCAGGCCAGGNTACCAAAACCTACTGGCCAACAACCACCAGGGCATCAGCATGGCAACCAGCCAGGGATGCCACAGACAGGACAAGCAGGCCAGGTTCAGGTACCACAACCTACTGGCCAACAACCACCAGGGCATCAGCATGGCAACCAGCCAGGGATGCCACAGACAATGCAGCAAGGCCTGGTTCAGGTACCACATCCTGGTGGCCAACAACCACCAGAGCATCAGCATGGCAGCCAGCCAGTGATGCCACAGACAGGACAACCAAGCCAGGTTCAGGTACCACAACCTACTGGCCAACAACCACCAGTGCATCAGCATGGCAACCAGCCAGGGATGCCACAGACAGGACAAGAAGGCCAGGTTCAGGTACAACAACCTACTGGCCAACAACTACCAGAGCATCAGCATGGCAACCAGCCAGGGATGCCACAGACAGGACAACCAAGCCAGGTTCAGGTACCACAACATCCTGGCCAACAACCACCAGAGCATCAGCATGGCAGCCAGCCAGTGATGCCACAGACAGGACAACCAAGCCAGGTTCAGGTACCACAACATCCTGGCCAACAACCACCAGGGCAACAGCATGGCAGCCAGGAAGGGATGCCACAGGGAGGACAAGCAAGCCAGGATCAGGTGCCACAACATCCTGGCCAACAACCACCAGGGCATCAGCATGGCAGCCAGGANCAGCCAGGAAGGGATGCCACAGGGAGGACAAGCAAGCCAGGATCAGGTGCCACAACATCCTGGCCAACAACCACCAGGGCATCAGCATGGCAGCCAGGAAGGGATACCACAGGGAGGACAAGCAAGCCAGGTTCAGGTACCACAACCTACTGGCCAACAACCACCAGGGCATCAGCATGACAGCCAGGAAGGGATGCCACAGGGAGGACAAGCAAGCCAGGATCAGGTGCCACAACATCCTGGCCAACAACCACCAGGGCATCAGCATGGCAGCCAGGANAGGGATGCCACAGGGAGGACAAGCAAGCCAGGATCAGGTGCCACAACATCCTGGCCAACAACCACCAGGGCATCAGCATGGCAGCCAGGAAGGGGTACCACAGGGAGGACAAGCAAGCCAGGCTCAGGTGCCACAACCTACTGGCCAACAACCACCAGAGCATCAGCAAGTGCAGGGGCCACAGGGGGGCTTGGAGCTACATCAGCAAGAACCTAAACTTGCAGATGATCAAGACCAGAATCAGGGAAGGGTATCTCAGGAAGATGCAACAGAAGGTACTACTGGGGTGGCAGAAGCAGAAAGCCCACAAGTGCAAGAGCAAGCTGGGTTAGCAGAGGGAGAGGGGGAGGCAGAGGTTGCATGCCAAGATGGGGATTGATTTCACCTCCATCCTGGACAGTGCTTAGAAAGCAGCACCCTGGCTTTGTTTAAAGTTTGTCAACAGCAGCCAAGGGGCAAATCTATTGAATCTATTGGTCTCAAGACATGCTACTCTACAAATCAAATTTAAGCTTTTAACACATACACATGGGCCACTAAGTGTTGCTGAAAACTAAGGTATGGCAAATGCTATGCTGATGGAATGATGCTGCTGGCTTCTGAGATACCAATGGATGGTACCTAGGCTATTATTGGTATACACTTCCCAAAGTTGAGTAAGTGAATAGAACATGCCCCCAAAGGTACACTCTCCCATTTAGCTAACAGTGGTTTTTATCAGACACCTACTTTAGACTGTTGGGTTCCTGTAACTGTAAGGTCTTGCCAGGCTTCTTGTTCTGTTCAAAAAAACCTTCCAGCTGGATCCCTTTAGATGCACCAATAGGTAGTAGAGCAGTGATGTAGTCTGAAGAATATCCTGAATCCTCAAGCACAATTTACCATTCCTGCCATACTGTGCCCAGGACCCAGCTACAAGATGCCATGGGTGTCAAGTCAAGGCAGGCAATTTGGTGATGCTTCTTCGAAGCTAGGCTGCACACAGATCAAGTTGCACCAAAACATGGAGACATGAACATACCCCTCATTATTGATGTCATTGTAATAGCAGTGGCCCCATTACTCCAGAGAATGTCACTTCACCTCCAAAAAGCAAAGGATTCCCAACAAATCAAATCTTGTTTCTTTAGGAAACTTGATTGTTCCTAAGTATTTTCCCTTAACCAATTATTGGGAGGGAGGGTGCCTGCCTCAGGACAATATACTCTCTATGAACTGCTGTGGGATCATAGCAGGCTACACTTTTGGGATGTGTCGCAACTGGGTTGCATTTAAACTTGATCCATGTTTGTTTCCAAGAACTCATGGCTTCACAGACCCTTGCAACAAGTAAGTATGACCAAAGTATGACCACAATCTTGGAAAGAATAAGAAGTACAAAGTTCATCAGGGNTCCAAGAACTCATGGCTTCACAGACCCTTGCAACAAGTAAGTATGACCAAAGTATGACCACAATCTTGGAAAGAATAAGAAGTACAAAGTTCATCAGGGGTGCCAACCATGCCCTCTTTCTATATATACTTGTGTCTCAGGTATTGGGCTGCTTCACTACTTCCAATGTGACAGGGAGCTTTGAGCTTTATGGCCACTGGGCTTCAGTTTGGAGAGGTATGGGGAGAAAGGAGGATGGGCAGTGCTAATTGTGACCTGGCACTTGCAACCATGGAGCATAAATGTCATATGGTAGCCAACCCAAAAAGCCAGGTTATGGGACAATGAGTTTTTTTTTTACCAGTCTGAAAATGGGAGACTAACACAGGAATGCCATTGTAAGGAATTGGCAGTGTTACTATCTAAGGCACTGCACAAGTATTGTGGGTAATCTCATGATCCATATGTTGGGCTAAAGCTGAGCACCTTAAAGAATACATTTACATATATATTATGGATAAGGATATACTACAATACAGTTTATGACCATTAATAATCATGAAACTTTGTCTTACACCAAATATCAAGTATATGGATTGATTCCTTTCACAGTTAGGAAGGGAGCAAAGCAGGTGTTTTGCTCAAGCCCAGCCCATAGATTTTGGCAGATGCTTAGCCATGACTCAGCCAGAGCTCCTCAGTGAAAGGGTCCTTGAAACTATACTAGATGAAAGCCAGATTGTGGACTTGAGCCTGGAGACTAAGCCTGATACACCAGCAGATGGGTACAAGCCTGAAGGTGAAACTATTTTGACAATTCCAGATCTACCAGTAGCAGGGCCTGTACAGAAGAAGGCAAGGCTAGAGAGAGCTGAGCAATCCATTTTTACTAGTGCAGAAATCCCCACACAGTTTAGAGTGAAGTGGATCAAAGTCAGCACTGGTTTGGTGCCATTTGTGATGGATGAAACAACAACCATTGTGCATTGTGGCAAGGCACAAATGAAAGTATTCACTACTGATGGCATTGCAACAGTCATTTGCCTTAGAGGGTGCCATTGGAACTGCCCTGGCCACCAAAAGGGGCACTGTGGCTGCCATTGCCATATTTTACAGTGGCACTATAGCACTAGGTAGTTTGGTGTGACTCTGCTGGGCATAGAGAAAAGCAGAGCCTCTCACTTTGACTTGCAAAAGCCTTTGTCCTTACAAAGGTTTTCCCTTTATTTCTATAAGTGGCCCCCAGCATCCATTGACCTAAGGACACTTCCACCTGGCTTTCTTTGGCCACAATCTATTTTGCTGAGTTTCTTGGCAGTGAGAGGGAGGGTGCAGCTGACTGAATAGTGTGGTGCACATTTCCAAGTAAGGTGATAGCATCTAGCTTTGCTGTTGGTGGTTAGTTAGCCAAATGAAATGCAATACTGATATGAAAGATTATGGTTTCCAGCCACCTTTGAAAAGATAGTTGACCCAAGTAGGCACCACATATGTCCAATCCATCCAACTGAGGTTCCATGGGCAACCAGATGGGCAGCCTAGCACAGTTGCCAAACATTGGCATACACACAAACTTTGACATTGTGCTTCTTGGGAAAATCATTTTGCCAATCTTTCAGCTGCAGCTCTGAAAACAATGCAACAATGGGTCTGTAGGGCTTAGGAGAAGCCTACTTACTTGGAACAAAAATGGCATGATGTTCCACTTATTTGATGATGAAATTTTGAGGTAGCACTATAGTCAGTGCTTGCTCAGGTGTTGCTGCTACTTTCCTCAGTTGAAAAGCACCTCATAGTTCCCCATTGTTGTCTTTAGAGGCTCAAGCCAGCCATCTGAGTCCATATTAGTGTAGTGGCCAAAACTTTGGGCATTTCCTTTCCTGATCCTCAGCTTGAATGGCACAATGTCCTTGTGTTTGTGCTGTAAGCTCTGTAGTATTGATTGTTGGGCACCCACCCAAAGACAATGAGTATGCTACCTGCTACCCCATGAAATATATTTGGTGCCAAGGAGTTGGCCTTTTAGCTATGGCCCAAGCTCCACATGAAGAAGGTTCTGAGGAGGATGAGTGGATCATCCCTTCAGATGATGAGGGGGCAATGATTGCCCCAGAGCCTGGGCGACATTTGCAGAATGTGCAGAGTGTGCTGTTCAAGAACATTGAGAAACTGGCAAGGACTAGAAATGGGAGTCTCACACCAATGGAAAAGCATCAGTTAATGACTGTGGCTGAAGATAACAACACACCAGACAGGATCAAGACAGACATCAAGAAAGTGATCAATCACTATGGGAAAAAAAGTGGGGCCACAGGACCCTGCAAGAGAGCCCTCAAACACCTAGCTGCCCACAAGGGCATGGAAGTCAGTGAAGAAGTGCCCATTGATGACCCTATGTTTTCATTGGCCAAACATTTGATGATGGTTGAAAGATCTGAGTACCAACTTCATGAGGGCAGATATGTGATTGGCTGCTCATGCTTTGCAGCTACATACCTCATGACAGAAGGCTGTGAACACAAGCAGTGTCCCCTCTACAAGCAGACTTTGCTTCAACAAACACTCTGCTCTAACTGTAGCAGGTGTGTCAGGTGTCGCAAGTTTCTTGGGCTTTGCTTTAGGTCATAAGTTTGAAATTCACCCATAGCCCCCATATTTCCTTTGATATGAGGCTACCAAGGTACATTTGCCTTTGAGCCTACCCTATTAACATTGCAGCATGCACCAAGGTTATGCAAAGTTGCAGTCATGAAGCAGGAGACCTTGGAGGGATTTAAAAGCCTTCAGCGCAGAGATCTCCTATGTACTTGTCACAGCAATGCAGGCTTATTTGGGACTTGGAGGCATTACCATATTATGTAGCACTTTGATTGCATTCTATGCTACTCCAGGTTTTCCCAAGACAGATGATAATGACAACATGGGATTTGCATACCCCCAAAGACCTTGGGACCTCAGAGTGGGAAGAGAACTATATAGTTGATTTGTTTTTTGGGGGAGTACAGGTACAAGCCAATGCTGTTTAACTTGGATGTTGGTTAACCATGCTCATGCTTTAAAACTATAGTGTTGGTATGCCTAACCTACCAAGTAATTGCTGGGTTACCAAGTGAAAAGTTCATTTACAAGACTTCAGAATCAACTTCATTTGAAATAGAACCATAGAAACATATAGGTACTAGCTTCAAGATTACATTACTAATCATTCTTAATAAGGTTTTACCACTGTGTGATATAGCTATTGTGGGAAGTGTGATTGGCCTTTCATGATGTCAACCATGGACTTCAAGCCATTTAAAGATCAAGTACCTCAGGGCACAGATGCAAGATAAGCCTTTCAGTTTGGTTCAAGATAAAGCATATATATCACACCCTTTACCAAAAAATCTATCAGTTCAGTAGTAAATGGTAAATGCAACTAAGCCAGCCAGAGCTGATCATCAACAAACCCCATCATCAATTTAATGCCTTACCTACTGGAATCATACAAAAACCAAAGCTATATAGTTAAAGGGCAGAGAACCCAAAATAAAAAAACTGCTACAAAATGACAATGATGAATGTGGAAAAGGTCAGCAAAAATATTTTACTATTTCCTAGCTAGTTGGAATAAATTGGAAAAAATCCTTCATTTTTTTTTAAATTGGCCTAATTTATGTAAATTATTTGTAATTATATTTTAAGAAAACTGCTCAAATATTTTATTTGTGTTTATTTGCACTTATTTGTTTCTATGTTTTTCTATTTTGCATTTAAAAAATGGAATATTGTTATTTATTTGTGTTTATGTGTTATTATTTGTTTTTATTGGAAAATATTTACACACCAAAAAATGAAATATTTTTTTTATTTTTTTTNAATGGAATATTGTTATTTATTTGTGTTTATGTGTTATTATTTGTTTTTATTGGAAAATATTTACACACCAAAAAATGAAATATTTTTTTTATTTTTTTTTATTTGTTTTTATGTGGTTTTATGTGCTATTAGTCCCCTTTAAAACCAATATAATGATATACCAAAATTCTGATTTTTTTTTTTATTTTTTTTTATTTTTTTTTATTTTGTTTTATTCCCTTTAGTTTTCCTTATTAAAATGAATTGAAAAAAGAAACTCAAAATTCTGAAATATTTTTTTTTATTTTTTTTTATTTGTTTTTATTTTCAGCTAAACCCTAAACAAAAAAAAAATGGGCAGCATTCCCCCTAGGGGGCCCGACCCCCTTTGGTGTTGGGTTTTTTACTTTTTTTGGCAATCTATTTTTTTTTTGGTCCATTCTNAAAAAAAAAATGGGCAGCATTCCCCCTAGGGGGCCCGACCCCCTTTGGTGTTGGGTTTTTTACTTTTTTTGGCAATCTATTTTTTTTTTGGTCCATTCTGTAAATGGAATTTGGAATGCTTCTGACATGTCTATTTGAAGGCAGGTCAGGTCTGAGGCCTCCATTGAGGCCTTCATTGGCCAACTGAAGAAAATACCATGTGAAAAAAAAAGTGCTTCTTTAATAGTAGTAGCAGATACTGTCATCACTATAATATAGCTGAAAAAATGCCATTAGGGAAGGCTAATGTCTATTATTGTTGTATGCTTCATTTGGTTAAAGAGTAGCCAAAGAATCAAGGTATAATGTATTGTTGGGCCCAAAAAAAACCCTGTAACAAAAGCTTGCAAGGGTTAACTTCAGATTTTGCTCAATAAAAATGAATTAGTTAAAACCAAAAAGGTACTGCCTGACTGAATTATCTATTATATGAAAAAATGTAAGATATAATAACAAAATGAAAAGTTTCAAATGTTTCCAACAGTTCCTGAGACTATGATGAAGTTTCCTTAGACCACAACCAGACCAAGATTAGTACTATATTATACTGTAGAACAAGGTTGAACCAATACTGCTTCATAAAATCCAAAATAATTTGAACTAACTTCTGAAATTTGCTGATAAATTTTAATTTAGTGGTCTCTGGTATTCTTATTCACCACCAACTGATAATAAGGCATTTATATATTTTATATTCATATGCAAATCTGACTGATGAGTGACTTGAGGCAATGAAACCACTTTCTTGAAACAACAGGTTAGGCCCTCCAGTGACCCTATCTTCTTCTCTATGCATTTTCAGCCCTGCAGCCATTTTTTGGAAAGCCAAGGTACTCTATGATCTGATGATCTACATGGCAGCTGTTGGGGCATGCAGCTGATTGGCGACTGCAGCAGCAACCCTGAACTATCATCAGTGGGGTCTGAAAAAGGAATAGGTGTGAGAGTGGTCACTTGAGGCAATGAAACCACTTTCTTGAAACAACAGGTTAGGCCCTCCAGTGACCCAGTCTTCTCTATGCATTTTCAGCCCTGCAGCCATTTTTTGGAAAGCCAAGGTACTATATGATCTGATGATCTACATGGCAGCTGTTGGGGCATGCAGCTGGTTGGCGACTGCAGTAGCAACCCTGAACTATCATCAGTGGGGTAAGAAAAAGGAATGGGTGTGAGAGTGGTTGGGGTGGCCAGGGTACCATTGAATTTGAAACTCAGCCTGGTCTTTGAATCAAATGTGCACATGTCTTTTTGGCATGCCACTTTCTTTTGAGCAACCCACCATTTGCAGAGTATTGCACCTCTGAATTTAGTGGTTCAAGCCTCCTGAAACATTTGTGACTGCAAGCTTGTAGTGTTGTGACTACATTGACTGCCTTTTTGGCAGTGCTTAGCAGTGTGCTTCCACTGTGAACTTCAGCTCAAAGACCAGCATTGTTTTGGGAATATTTCTTTGGTCAGAATCTGTCCTGCTATATAGTATTTACTTTGATGTACTTTCCAGGCAGCTGTTTTGATTGGTCTTGGTTTGTCATCAGATAATGCACATGAACAAGATCCAAGGACCTTCCCTGGCACTGCAGTGTTTCAGAGCACCATGCCTTTTGGTGATGGTGGCTTGGTTTTGGTGGGGGCCATGAGGTATTTGTGGGGCACAATGTATACTTAGGGTTGTTAGTCACCCAAGCAAGGGGGATAAACATGTAATCTTGAGAATTTAAAAGACAGTTTCTACTACTTGTGAAGGGGATAATGACAGTTTTTGTTCCACTTGAGAGGTACAACTACAATGTTTCCCTTCACAAGCTGCCTTGGTTTAGCTAAGGCAGAAGGACGACTTCACTGCCCATTGATTTGAGATCTGATGATATGCCAATGAGTGGTGAGTGGGTGGTTGATGATGGGGAGCCCTTTTGGCAATGGACCTTTGCCAGTGGCTGGAAGGAGAAAGTCCAGGCAATTGATGTGGCATTCATGTCAACCACCCAGTCTACCTGGGAGATGTTCCTTGCTGAAACTGTGGTGAAGCTGCAGTTAATCTATGACCAGCTGGGCCTGCCCAAGCCTGAAGAGGCTGTGTTGATCAGAAAGGTTGAACTCTACCTGACCCCCTGGGCCACTGGTCTGACCTTATTATTGGTTTGTGTGCAAACTTGGTTTCATGTAGAGCTACATGCTCTTGTATTTGTTGCAGACTGCTCTGAAATTTGTCCNGGCCACTGGTCTGACCTTATTATTGGTTTGTGTGCAAACTTGGTTTCATGTAGAGCTACATGCTCTTGTATTTGTTGCAGACTGCTCTGAAATTTGTCCCTGGCTAAGATTAATGTGAAGAGTGCAACATTTATTTTCCCATGTGGGGTGATACACACTGGGATGCCTTGCAGTTTATTCTTGGCTAGGATGGGTTTGTTTCAAATCTGGCTTCAAGTAGGATCTCTGGATCTTTTCTTTTCCTTTCTGGCCAGTTTTCCTTTCTCTGGCTTCAAGTAGTGTTGCAGATTGGTCTGCACTTGTACTTGACTAAGATGATGCTCAACACTATGCGCACTGCAGAGCCCATCAGGCCAGTGACCACTGGGAACTAAGTGCCTCAGCATGAAATTTGGTTTGTTGGCATGTGGACTTTGTTTGGGCATCACATGGCCTTGCCAATAGTGGCTATCTTCTCTATGAGGCATGCTTGAGGGAACAATGTCATTACCAAAATATGCACCACCCACTCCCTGTAGTCTTTTTTTTGACATGGCCAACAACTGGTGCCTTTCCAATCTGAGGTGAGGCATTTCAGCCAGCACCAAAAACTGCAGCCCTGATGCTGAAAGCATCTTGCTATGGCACCTTGGTATGCATACCCATAGATAGTATCCTTCTCCACATTCCCTGGGCATGCTGGCAGTGTTGTTAACTTTGTTATTTGCATTTGGACCCATTTAATACTTGTAATCCTTGGAACCAAAAAGTATCTGAACATATTGTATATGATGTTGGCAATTCATGTGGCCACCCTATGCCTGCTTCAAGCACTGGTGCCACAGGTAGTCACTTCTTGGACTACATTTTAGAAGCAGCTTTGGGGATTTTGTGCAGTATGGCTGCATATGGTGCCTGGGGCTAATTGATGTGGTGTTGTAGTAAGTAGGCTATTTCATTGGGGAGGCTTGGCTAGTTGAAGTTGAATACC
Organism: Symbiodinium sp. clade C Y103; assembly: GCA_003297045.1. Classification (NCBI taxonomy): domain Eukaryota; class Dinophyceae; order Suessiales; family Symbiodiniaceae; genus Cladocopium; species Cladocopium sp. clade C. Next base: position 24,584 of record BGPT01001374.1, read on the forward strand.
ATCATTTGCCATATTGATTCTGACTTCTTCCAGCCCTTGGCTATTCCTGCCAAGGTGATGAACCACTGATGACAGATTTGAGCGAGCTTACTTTGAAGATGAAAATAGATTGGCAGGGCACCAATGGGAGCTTGAAGTTGGCTTGATATCCTTTTGAGTCCATGTGCCACTTATCACTCTTGTTGCTGTGTAAGAACTTCACATCATCAGATGAGAGATTCTTTTCAGAACCCTTTCTGGTGTAGGGTGCATGGCCATTGCTCTTTTCTGGTAGGCATGTTGAATTTCATTTTGCCTGCTAAGATTGTTACCACCCAAGCAAAAGATACTAGAGCACACCAGCTTGCACCATTTCAGATCCAGGAGCAGGAAGACAAAGTTTGTTCACTGTATATCTCTTTGCTGTGGATCAAGCAAGTGGAAAGGCCTTCCACATTTCATAAAGGTGTTAGCTGCCTTCATAGCAGTTGGAGTACCTGCCATTGATTATTACATTTTCAATTTTGAAATGAATTACCAACATGACAAATGCTACCAATGTATTGCAACAATTCCACACCCTATTCCATCTTACTGGAATAATGAAGAAAGAGGATGGTCATGATTAAGAATGTAATGACTTCTCCAGTAGCCAGCCATTTCATATTGCCAGCCAGGAACAACAGAACATCATTTAGTATTTGATCGAAGCCAGCAATAGGCCTTGTACAAGCCATGTTGTAACCTCCAGCTTTACTGCCAATGCCAGGTGATAGCCAGGACGAAGCACCAAGGTTGCATTTTGCACCAGCTGCACTTGAACAAGCCCAATTGCTTCCCAGCCAAGGACCATTAGAGTCATTGCCTCCTAGCCATATGCATTCTATGATGCAATTTGCAGATGGTAATGTGCAAAGCATATTGCATGAAGGTGTAGCAGCCTCCAGGTCTGTGCCTAGTCCATTACTTGCAGGCACTACTGAAGCACCATTGTTTTGTCCAGGGGGCAGTCTTGCAGTTGCACCAGCATTACTACCAAATAGCCATGGTTTGCCAGACCCAATAGTGCATTTTGCACCACAACCATTGCCTTGGCCAGGAAGCAGTGGATTGCCCAATGATTCTAGTTTTGTAGGTTGCCTGGTGCATACTCCACCAGACATGCCAGTTGCAGGTGTCACACACCCTTTGTCCAGCCATACTAGTCCTGCAGAGCAGTTTCAAGGATCATTGCCTTGCCCAGGAGGCAGTGGTTCTTGCAACCCAGTAGTGCCTAGTGGTCATGGTTTTGCAGATTGTGTAGGTGCCTACATGGAAGTTGCTCCACACAATAGCATGCAAGTAGCAAGTGTCCCAGTGCCTTTGTTCAACCATGTGTGGCCAGAACCAGGGTTTCAAGCCCCATTGCCTTGTCCAGGAGGCATGGGTGTTTTTGACACATCATTGCCCATAAATCAGGTACCAGAACAGCTTGTGCCAACAGCCTTTTGCCCAACTGTGCCTAGTGTCCATGATGGCTGTGAAGATTGCCCAAGTGCCAACATGGTTGCAGCAGATGTGCCAGTAGGAGCTGTCCCAGAGCCTTTTTCCCACAACATATCTGCAGAGCCTTTTTCCCACAACATATCTGCAGCATCAGGCTTTATAGAACAATTGCCTTGTCCAGGAGGCATTGGTTCTTTTGACCCATCATTGCCCATGAACCATGGTTTGCCAGGACACCAGATGCCACCAGCCCTTTGCCCAACTGTGTCTAGTGTTCATGATGGCTTTCCAGATTGCCCAAGTGCCAACATGCTTGTAGCAGATATGCCAGTAGGATCTGTGCCAGAGCCTTTTGCCCACAACATATGTGCAGCACCAGGCTTTACAGAACAATTGCCTTGTCCAGGAGGCAGTGGTTATGCAGGTTGTGCAGATGCCTTCATGGGGTTTGTTGCACCAGGCAATGGGGTTCAAGTACCAGCAGCCACAGGGTCTTTGGGCAGTAACATGTGCTTTGACTTTCAAGAGCCATTGCCTTGTCCAGGAGGCAGTGGCACCTTTGATTCAGCATTGTCCAGTGAGCAAAATTGTATTGCAGGTGTTGCAGGTTTTGCAGGTTGTGCAGGTGCCTACATGGGGGTTGTTGCACCAGAGGACATGGTGCAAGCAGAGCCTTTGTCCAGCCACATGCTTTCATCATCAGGTTTTGAAGGATCACTGACTGAACCAGCACTTCCCAGTGATTATAGCTTGCCAGGATGCACAGATTACCACATGGAGCATGCTGCCCTACATGATGCATCCCCACTTCAATTTGAGCAAGGTTTTCCTGAATCTATGTTGCATGCTGACCACAGCCCATTGCCCAGTGGCATGTGCCTAGGTGCATCTGAGTTAGGGTTGCCAATGCAGCACATTGAACCAGGGATGTTGCCAAGTGCCAGCCAGGGCCATCCAGCCTTCCCTGTGATGGAAGGGGAAGCCAATGCCAACTCCATTCCAGCTCCATATGTAGACCCCAGTGCTAGCATGCCTTTTGAAGTACATGCCTTTCTTTCTGATAATGCTGTAGCCTGCATTCCTGGAGCCTCAAGCAGTGAGGCCTCTTTGCAAGAAACTAATGATGCTCAAGCATGTGCCAGTTCCATGGTAAAGGTGCCCACAGTTGTGCCAGCTAGCACACCCAAGACAATATCAATCATCAAGCCCTTTGATGAAGCTGCTTTGCAAGTCAGGCCAGCCATTGTTAGAATAGATAGGGGCCAGGTGTTAGCAGCTACTGTGGAGCAAAGCTCAAGGGTTGTAGAGTGGGAGTGGTCCAGGGCTGCAGCAGCCATAGGCTTGAAGACTGACAAGAATTCACAATTCCTGAAAAGGAACAGGGACCAACATTACAGTGAGCTCATCCATGCAGAGATCAGCCAAGATCAGCTCATGTACAGGGGTGTAGGGTCAGGTGCCAGAGGGCAGCATGGAATGGGCAGCTCAGCTTTTATGCTAGTAATTTTGCTTGTTTCTTTGACCAAGCAGCATACACCAGACATCAAGGCAGCTGCTTTGAGATTGGCTGTTGACCTCTTGAAAGTTGCAGTGGCCACCATGTCTACAGCAGTTGCTTGTGTTGGCATTGTCTATGGCAAGGACAAAAGATACCATGAACAATCCTTACAGATCGACAGTACAGGCTTAGTGAATAACCTGGACATACTCCTGAAAAACCATCCAGGTTGCATGTGGGCATGGTCCCACTTAATGGTGAAAGGGTTTTGCAATTACAAAATCACAAGTGCTGCTACCAATCCAACCTTGTGGGACCTCATCATCCTACTGGCCTGGGCCAAGAATAGCCCTGGTATCAAAAAAGTTTGGGCATATTTTGGGGAGTTTCTTTGGCCCAAGGTCTTGTTTGCTATTGGTTCCATACTTGATGAACATGCTATCTTAAGGTCTCAGCAGCCTATAGAGCAACTGCCCTTGTTGAAGACCAAAAAAGGCAGGGCTAGACATGTTCACTGGGTAAACAAATTGGTCCTCCTTCAAAAAATGAGGTTGGTCAAGAAAAGCAGAAAACAAGCTGCCACATCTCATGGAGATGTTGTACCAGCTAATGCACAAATTGTGTTAGCAGAAGAGTTTTTGGCATGCTCCTTGTATGCCAAAAAGATCCAGCAGGCTTACCAAGATTGCTTCCATTTTTGTGTGCATTGGGATCCCTCATCTTATGATGTGGAAACATTTGTTGGCATTCTTTTCAGCACCCAGTGTGGCCCTGATGGTATGGCATCATACTTGCCAATCCAAAACCTTAGGCCTGTGCTCAAGGCAGAAGTTGATCCTGAAATCCAAGCACTTTCCAGCATTAACAAGTTAACAAGGGTTCAAGGTTTCTGTGAGATTAGGGCCCTCTCTCATGCCCTGTTAGCTGTGAACATGCCTCTTCAGAAATTTGTGTTTCCACAGGGTTTGCTTTGGAAACCTTTGTTGCAACATGAAAAAAGAGTCCTGGAAAATGGTGAGTTTTGGATTAGAAATTTAAGGACAGGTGAAAAAGTCCCACAAATTCCTTCAGGGTGGTCAATTGCAACCCAACCCCTTCTAGTCAGCCTGTCAGATCAGGGGGGGATAAACAGGGCAGGGTTAGATTATTTAGCCTTCAAACTCGACCTCAGCATCCATGTGGGCTTCGACCCCTACCACAGGGGGTGGAATGACATTAAAGATTCACTCAAAAAGTCTAAAGGTGATCTGTTTAAATGCTTTCTATCATATGCCCTACTATGGAATGTGAATTATGGTCCCTTTGGCTCCAAAGAGTGGCACCAGAAAAAAAAATCTCTGGCCAATGAGCTATTGTCCAGCTATTCAGCTCATCAGGAACCATTCCTGTCTTTTGTTCCTTGGATATGCAAAGAAAGGGGTATTGAAGAACCCCAGTCCTCCAGTGAGAGGGAGCAGCTGTTTGAATCACTTATCCACATGAACAGTGTTAGAGCCCTAGGACCAATAGTAAAGCTCATGAGATGGTTTAGCTGGTTTCAATGTGAAAGATGGTATTCAGGTGAATGTTGGGGGAATAAGCTGATCATGCTTCTTGGTACTAAGAATTGTGCACCAACAAATGGCTGTCACTATGTCAGGTCTGAGGACACTTTGTCCATTCCTGCATCAGGCTTGACAGACAAACAGGAACTCCAGCAACTCAAGCTGAAACATGGGACCTGGGGGCTAGCACCTCTCTTAGTGACCCCTGCCAGTATGTTCCAAAAGGATCTTATAAAAAGTTTGGTTGCTCCCTCTTGGACACACCACTCACAGAGGGCAGAGAAAGTTTTGACCCCACAGCAAACTGCCAGCTACATCATTCAAAAGTGCCATTCAGGTTGGGGTGATGAGCTGTATGACCTTGTTTTGCAAGGGTTTTTGAACACCCAAATGCTGAAGGAATTGTACCCACACCAGGAGACTTCTGCAGCCACTAAGGCACACAGGTTGTCAATCCATTTTGATTTCCTTGCCAAACTGATTGCAAAAAGATCCATGTCACTGATGGCCCAATACTGCAGGCCACCTATTATGTATAGTGGTATCTTGTCAGACACAGGATCTATTGCACAGGACACCATGTCTGATATGGAAGCAGATTGGAAGAAGATACTTGACTTGGAAGAAAAACATGCCAATGGGGAAAATGTGCCAGGATTTGAAGGGCTTCATTTCTTGAAGTCTTCAGTGGCAAGGGTTGCATATTTGCTCAATGAGAGGGACCAATTGGATAGAACAGCAAATGCCAAGACTTTGATGCATGCACTGATCCACAACCTGGGGGATACAAGCTGTGTTGAAAACACCCATCAAAGTGCTAAGGACACTCTCAGGGAATCCAGGCATAACCAGCGCTCCAGAGTGCACAAAATGAAGGCTTGCATGGATGCCAAAATCCTACAAAGTAGAAAGACACCACACTTGACCATTAGTGAGCTGGAGATGGCAACTGCATCCTGCAAAAATTTGCCTGCTTTTGCGCCCTTGACTAACCCTAATTCCCATAAAATGAGCAAAGAGTTCCAAAATTTAATGCAGCATAAAGCAGGGGCACATTATTGGCCATCAACATCAGCCAGCACCCAATTTGAGGAGGCCATGTGCTTTGAGTTCTTGATGCAGGAATACAAGGGCACTGCCAGCCAGCTGTCTTTTTTGGCAGGGGACCCAGGATCTGTATTGATTTGTGAAGAGACATCCTTGGCCTTTTTGGTTTTGGCAAAAACTACTAGTGGCTTCACTGCATGGATCCTCAGTATGGAAGGCAGGACAACTACTGAGAACCCAGATGTTGAGGACCTGTTCTTTAAACCCATAGCCCTTAAAAGTGCATTGGTTTTCAGGCACATCACTTCTCTCAATGGTTGGCTAGAAGTACCTTGTGAGCCTTGTTTGGAAAATGCAAATGGGGCTTTGTTTCTCAAGCAAGTTGGGGAACCTGTGCCTTTGGTGACAGCAAGGGTACACAAAGGGTTAGACCTCACAGTGAAACAAGTAAAAGCCATTTTGGCAGCATATGGGGTTACTCTTCCTGGGGCACCATCAAAACTGGAGTGCTTTACTGAGCTGATCAAGATGCACACTGAGAATGATGACCAGGTAAAGGAATGCCTTGCTAAGTCCACTGCCAAGATTAAAGAAGATGAAGTAGATGATGGCATAGATTCTGATTTTGAGGATCTATTGAATCTTTTGGAAGAGGACCTTGAAAACAGGAATGACCCAGATGTGAAACAGGAAAAAGCTAAAATCAAAAAGAGAAGGTTGCAAAAGCCAAAAGTCCCTGAGGGCCATGTACTTTTGGCACCTAAGTTCAAAAGGAAGGGTAAAGGCAAGGGAAGGGGCAGAGGAAAAGGTAGAGGAAAAGGTAGGGGCCAAGCAGACCCTGAAGCTGAACAAGGGGAAAGCAAACAAGGTAGGGGAAGGGGCAGGGGCAGGGGTAGAGGTAACAAGAGAAAGAGAGCAGATTCCCAAGAAAATGCTTTACCAGCACCTGATGATGCTGCAGCCCAGCCTCCCAACATCCCAACCGAGGATGAAATTGCCAATGCCTTTGCAGACCCACCTCCTTCTAGCCCAGACCAAAAAGACATTGCTGCAGTGTTTTTGGATGGTGATAGTCCAGCCCCTGCTGCTGCCAGTCCACAATCACCAGCTTTTGATATGGATGCTTTGTTTGCATCACTTGAGCCAAAAAAGAGATGCCTTTCCACTGTGGCAGAAAATGTGGAGCCAACAGCAAGCAATCCTAATCCTGCCAGTCCTGCAGGCCCCTCTGCAGATACTTTGGAAAAAGGTTCTGATGAACTCACACCAGCTGCCAGTTTGGAACTTAGAGAAAGCCATGCTGCTAGCCCTGCAGATACTTCCCAAAGGCATTCTGATGAACTTGCATCAGCTGTTCCTGCTGCAAGTTTGGAACTAGGAGAAAGCCATCCTGCTAGCTGCACAGGTATGCCAAAAAGTCCTGATGGTTTTGCATCAGCTGTTCCAGATTTGGAACCCACAGCAGACCATGCTGAGCCTGCCAGTTCCCATGCAGATGCTGACATCAGGGATGATTTGCCAGTTGGTGCACCTGAAGCACCAAGACCAGAAGCACAGGGCCTTGATGAAATTGCAGCACTTGTTCCAGCTGAAAGTTTGGAACCCACAGGAAGCCATCCTGAGCCTGCCAGTTCCCATCCAGATGCTGCCCCCACAGATGGTTTGCCAGCTGATGCACCTCCAGAAGAGTCCCAACCTTCTTCTAGTTCTAGAGTAAGGGGGCCCAATGTTTGGTATAGCCCAGCTGCTTTATCCACTATTTCCCCCCCTGGATGCTCCATAAGGCTGAATGGATACTGGGTTGCAGTTAGTGGTGGCAACTTTTTGCTTGTTTCCTCCAACTTTAAAAGGGCTTCCACAAATGCTATATTGTTTGCCCATTTAAGTTGTGGCACTGGGGTATGTTGATGTTGTACACTGGGTATTGACAATCCATTGAGAAAGTGGCTAAGTGGGATTGTTGTGCCAGCAGCCTTTTTTCATCAAGTTTTTGTTTCAAACTGATTGGGCACAGCTCAGGCAATGATCATCGATTCACAGCTGATTTCCAGAAATCCAAGATGAACATCCCAAGCTCCAGCAGGTCATTTGATCACAGCTCCAGAGAATCATGGACATCCAAGCTGGCAGAGGTGCATGAGATTGCTTGGAGCAAATGGAAGTCTCACTTATCTCACCTGAGTGAGTTCAGCCTTCCAGCTTCTGATGTGCAGGAAGGTGGCAGCATACCAGCTGCTGTGTTGAATGAGTGCCAGGAAGCTATCAATCTTCTCTCGGCAACACCCACAAAGTATGGGAAAAAATCCAAAGAGATTGGTGAGCTGAAGGAGAAGAAGAAGAAGGAAAAGAAGGACAAAAAACACAAGAAGGACAAGNAACACCCACAAAGTATGGGAAAAAATCCAAAGAGATTGGTGAGCTGAAGGAGAAGAAGAAGAAGGAAAAGAAGGACAAAAAACACAAGAAGGACAAGGAACATAAGAAGGAGAAGAAAGAAAAAAGGAACTGCTTGCAGAGGGGATTGGCTGATTGGGATGTGGTTAGTTGTGATTTGTGAGGTTGGTTTCTTTAGATTATATATATATAATAATTATTATATATACACAAATATATGTGTAAATATGTGCTATTATTTGTATTCATTTGTTTTTATTTGTTTATATTTTTATATATTTTTTTTATGTTTATATATATTTTTGTATTTATTTCTATTTTTCCCTATTTTCCACTATGTTTGTTTATTTTGGCACCTGCAGTGATGAGCCTACCAGTGGTGAGCCTCCAATCTCTTACAAATGAAAGAAGCGGGAAGAGGAAGAGAGACGGCGTGACATCGAATGGGTCAAGGATCAAGTGAAAGCCCTGAAGAGGGAGATGGGCCTGGTGGCTGTGCTCGTCCTGCAGGTTCAAAGAGATTGTAGACACTGCTGTCTTATGCGAGTTGTATTCGTGGTCCACTGGAAAAAAATCGAAGCCCCTTTGTCTCATAGCTGCTGATAAGCGTCCAAATCATGAAAAAAACTCCACAACACAAAAATGAATTGTTGTCACATGCACGAGGTTTGATGCTGATCTGCCGACTTTGAGAATGATGTGATAGGATGTGCATTCAACTCAATGCGGTGACATGATTTTTCCTGCAAATGTGAGGGGTTCAAAATGATTGACCCAGATGGACTAAATATGACAGATGGACTAAAATACCCTATGTTTGACCCATGCCCAATGAGAGAAATCCCTGGATGTAGCCCCAAAATACCTGTGACTCATACTGGCTATTGATATTACATGAATTATGAGAGTGAATAGTGTTTGCTTTCATTGATCATTTGTGTTTCTTCCCCATTTCTCTGGAAACCTTGGTTTGTTCAGTTTATAAGAATGGAGCTGTGGCTAAGATTGAAGAATCAATTGTCCAATTGAACATTTCTTTGAACAGCAGTCAAATTCAAAAGTACGGTTTTCTTTGAGTTCCGATCTTGTACATCATGTATATATATATATATACATATAGACAATTTATATATGTATATGCAACATATATCAACATATTAAAATATTTATATATATATATATATATGCACGTTTATCATTATCATGTTCTTTCTTGTGCTAAGTATTATTTGAGTATTCATTATTATTACATAATATTTTTATATTATATATTATTATTATTATCCAGAAAATATTAGCATTATTAATTTTATTATCATCATATAGTATTATTAAGTACTATTAAATTATATATTATTGCAACATTATTTCTATATTGTTGTTAGTATTATCATTATGATTGTTTTCTTATATATTTGATAATATATAATCGTGTTGAATACTCAGATGATGGATAAACATCCTTGCGCTTCCTTCTGGTTCTGTCAGACTTCCGCCGGGCCTCTGCTAAGGAGACGATCTCTTCAGCGCAAGGTCAAAGTGACCGTCGGTTAAAAGCCAGGGCAGCGGCCCGGGGCGTTGGGATTGCATGGAATATTAAATTCATGGCCTGAGATTTATATATATATATATATATATTTAAATAGGTATAAATACATGTTCATATATAGACATGTTTTTATATATAGACATGTTTATATGGTATATTTCTGGATAGTTTGTGGTGAATAGGATATTTACTATCTATGGTTTATTGTCATATATCCTAAAGATAGTAATGGATTTATTAGGTTAGTTAATATGATATAGTCCCCTCCCCCATAGTCCTTACCACACAGATCGACAATGTCGACTGGTGCATGGAGGGAGCGGTTTGGAGCTACGGGGCCCCAAAAACTACAAATTCGAGTTTCCCGACCACAGTCTAGAGTCTAGATGCTTCTAGATACTGAATGTGTTTTTGTTTCTTATAAATATATGGCTTAATCTGATTCTAGAATTTTAGTTCGATAATTATGGTTAAACACGGGTGTTCTGTTGTTACACATGTCAAACATTTACCGTATGTGAGAGGATAAATTGCATTTGGGTAAAGCAGCGCGTCTGCGCTAGTGCTCGTGGTTGACTGTATGAGAAAAAATGATAACTGATTTGAATGCATGCGTTGAATATTGTTGAGTTTCCACCAATGTTCCTCAGGGTGCCTGAGCTCACCAACCTGATCAGGAGAACCTCTCTCGGGTGAAACTTTACCCCTCTCTCCGCAGCTGACTTGAAGCACAGAACAAAAAAAAGAAAGACCTTAAAAAAAATAGAGTGTTCATTTAGAGCTCTAAACTGCTGGATGGATTGTAGCCACATTCCTAGATCTTGCACGTTTTTGAGATTTTGGGGTTCAATGGATTCTCCAGATAATCAACCAAAGAGTAAACAAACTTGGCAGGGGATCACCAACCCACCAACTGAACAGCCACGGCAGAGCACGAAACTGATAAAGGCAGAACCCAACAAAGGGCAGCCAGTGCATCCCCACCCCGGCCCAGACGAAACTGAGTGCGGTTTCCCAAATCATACAAATCACACTTTGTGTCCTTTCTACATTGTTTCCATTCAAGGTCTAGAAAGATCCCAACTGACGAAAAACATTTACACGATATTAAAAGCACAGAACAACAGAACAAACACTGAACGACTGATTTTCGGCCATGAAGCAGGGCGGACGGAAAGGTGCGCTACCCAAATGATAGTTTGCCTGCTGAGATTTGAAAGGAACCTTCATAACACGGAAGATTTATCTGCTGGCAAGCGACAGAACAGCAAAGACTGAGCATTTTAGTTCGAGAGTCATCTCGAAGCGCAATCTTTTGGTGGGTTCCATGTTAAACTTCAGGGGTGTACCAGCTATCATGTTTTTACCATCCATTTGTTTGAGGAGTTCCTAGCAGATGTCTCTTTTGGCCAGTCTTAAGATGTAGAGTTCATAAGGGTAGGGTCCAGAAAACATGTTGCTAAGTAACAGGGTGACAAGAAAGGGTACTCAGTACCATGGGCACGGGTTTGACCCACGCCCCATACCCATATTTGACTGTGAATTTGTGGGTCACTTGGATTGACATGACATTACCATTTGAACATTTGAACATCATCGCATCTTCTGCCGTGTGCAGTGCGGGACGAGGCCCGAGNTGTGAATTTGTGGGTCACTTGGATTGACATGACATTACCATTTGAACATTTGAACATCATCGCATCTTCTGCCGTGTGCAGTGCGGGACGAGGCCCGAGAGGGCCCTGCTACTGGGCGAATAGTAGTGGAAAACGTGTTGTTGCCTGCTGCCACTGCATTTTTCGNTGTGCAGTGCGGGACGAGGCCCGAGAGGGCCCTGCTACTGGGCGAATAGTAGTGGAAAACGTGTTGTTGCCTGCTGCCACTGCATTTTTCGATTTGCAGTGGTAGCGGAGCAAAAGCTCCAGCCTTTGGGTGTTTGAGCAATGGCTCGTGTGCCATCGTCGCATGGCAGCTTAGATGGTGACCCTGGCGAGGGTCGTGCTTGTCACCTGCTCCAGACGCAGCTGCTTCTGGCCGTGCTGAGTTTGAGGACGAAGATCCTTTTGATTCGGATGAGTTCAGAGAGTTTCTACGTCAGCGACGTGATCGACGTGCTGAGGTAGGATCAGTGTCTGCCAGACCTGTGACTGGTAGAGGCAACCGTAGAGCTGAGGAGGATAGCGATGATGACAGGCCATCTCGAGGAGGTGGAGGTGGACAGCCTCCTGAATGGGATGGGGTTAGTCAGTCTTTTCAGGACTGGCTGATCAAATGCCGACTCTGGTTAGCTACGACCAGAGCCAAACCCAAGACGCAGGGCCCACTCATACTTCAGCGNTCTTTTCAGGACTGGCTGATCAAATGCCGACTCTGGTTAGCTACGACCAGAGCCAAACCCAAGACGCAGGGCCCACTCATACTTCAGCGGCTCTCTGGCATGCCTTTCCAGGCATTCAAGCACTGGGCTAAGGATGCCGCATGGCTTGGGAATGAGCAGGGCGGAACCTTGCTCTTGGAAGCCATGAACCTGCCGGAGAACTTCGGAGAAGATCGTGAAGAGGACTTGCTGGCCTCTTTGTCCAAGATCACTTACCATATGAAGAGAGGAAAAGATGAGTCCTTGCGAGGATTTTGGAGTCGTTGGGAAGAGGCACTTCGCAAGGTGAAGGAACATCAGGTGACGCTCCCAGACAAGTACCTGGGGTTCTTGCTCATCCAGGCGTTGGGCTTGGGTGATGGCGAGATCAAGAACCTGCTGTCCTTCACTCGTGGTTCCATTGTGCCGGCGGAAGTCCGAGAGTGGGCACGGAAGCATGAGATGAAGCTCATGGCCAAGGACCTTGGAAACGAGAAGGACAAGCGAACTACATCGACGACGAGGTCTACTACCAGTGCCTACTATGTGGAGGACGAGCCGCACGCGGAGGAGATCAACCTCATCGAGGACGCCCTCGACGAGCTG
>BGPT01001374.1:39933-135973 GCA_003297045.1 Symbiodinium sp. clade C Y103
ACCTGTGCCGAACAAGAAAGCACTTTCCTTGTATGCTACCCTTCTCGACAGAGATGAAAAATCAACTAAAGTAGTTGCTGAGCTTTTCAATCCAGAACGATTCCAGTCGGAGGCGGTTAGGCAAGGTTTGATTTCAGGTCAGGCNCGACAGAGATGAAAAATCAACTAAAGTAGTTGCTGAGCTTTTCAATCCAGAACGATTCCAGTCGGAGGCGGTTAGGCAAGGTTTGATTTCAGGTCAGGCATTTGATCTTGAATTAGGACATGATCTGTTAAATGCTAGCATGAGACAAGAGGTGAGGACATACATTCGGACTGTAAAGCCAGGACTTGTCACGATTTCACCACCATGCACATGGCATTCCATCATGCAAAACTTGAGACCGTTTGAAACGCGCACCTTTGATCAACAGCAAGAATTTCTTCGCAATCTTCTTAAAGCAAAGATTCTACTTAGGTTCGGAGTGGAAATTGCTAAGGAAGTGGCCCAATACGGAGGCTGCTTTGTCTTCGAGCATCCTGTGACATCTAAGGCATGGTCTGATCGAGNACTTAGGTTCGGAGTGGAAATTGCTAAGGAAGTGGCCCAATACGGAGGCTGCTTTGTCTTCGAGCATCCTGTGACATCTAAGGCATGGTCTGATCGAGTTCTTCAAGAACTGATGATGCGAGACGACACCTACTTGGTCAAGGGCGGTCTCGTGATGGAGTTCCTCGACGCAAATCTACTGGCTGGTGCACCAATTCGCGAGCTATCGCTGACGAGCTAGAGGTCAAGTGTGATGGTAGCCACGACCATGATGTGATCATCGGAAAGGATGGACGAGAGAACAAATCAGCTCAAGCTCAAAGATACCCTGCGGGCTTGGTCCAGGCCATCATTAGAGGCTACAAGCGGGAGATCAAGGAGGAACTACTTCATGTTGAATTTGCACATTTGGGACACCTTCAACGTGATTGTCTTCACCTTCAACGCTTACGGAATGAGTTGGTGACAACCGAGGAGTTCAAGTCTGAATTTGACATCATGGCTGCCGAGGGCGAGATTGACGAAGAGATGGACTTTCCGGCCGAGCACGAGACGGTTGAGGAGATGAATGGAGACGAGCGAGAACAGGGTGAGGAATCCGAAGCTGGGAAATACACCTACCTACCTAGGGAGAAGCCCTTCACCTTGAGACAGCTAGTCAAGCGAGCCCATGATGGACTTGGGCATCCTTCCAACGACCGTTTGGTCAGGATACTACGACATGCAGGAGCTAGCCAAGATGCGATCTCCATTGCCAGGAGCCACCGGTGTGCAGTATGTGCCCGACATGAGAAGGTGAAACCACCCAGACCTGCTGCACCACCCCGACAATGGCAAGTCAACCAAGTTGTGGGTGTTGACACGGTATGGCTGCCGACTCTTGGCAAAAAGACGAGGATGGCCTTGAACATTGTCTGTTGGGCATCCAGATTTCAAATGGTGATTCCATTAGAGAGCCACACGCCTGGAGCAGCTCGACGAGCTTACCTACAGTGGCTACGCTTTTTCGGGCCACCGGAGAGAGTCTATGTGGACTTGGGGAAGGAATTCCAAGGCGCCTTTGTTTTTGGAGCTGAGGTAGACTCGACCTACTACGAACCTTCATCATTAGAGATGCCGACTCAGAGAAGTATCACTGAGCGGGCGGGCAAAACCTTCAAGGAGATCTTTTCACGTGCCCTGGAGCACTATACGTGCACTGATGATGATGAGTGGCATCATCTGGTGGATATCACCATGATGACTTGCAACCGACTGATGAATAAGTCTGGATATAGCCCGATCCAACGTGTGTTGGGTTACACCCCCCGAGTGCCTGGGGGATTGGTTTCTGGTGGTGGTGATGATCTGGCCACTCTTGGACAGATCACCGGAGGTGACTTAGCCATCCAAACAGCCCAGTCAATGAGACTAGCTGCTGCCAAAGCTTTCCATGAGGCAGACTGCTCTCAAGCCTTGAAGAACATTCTACACGCTGGACCAAGACCTCAGCGAGACTTTGAAGTGGGCCAGCTAGTATACTTTTGGAGAAAGGGCATGGAGAGGGCACTGAAAGACAAACCGTTCTTTTGGAGAGGACCGGCACGTGTGGTGCTGACTGCGCCACCCACCACCATTTGGCTGTCCTACAGAGGACACATTGTCAAAGCAGCTCCTGAACACNTTCTTTTGGAGAGGACCGGCACGTGTGGTGCTGACTGCGCCACCCACCACCATTTGGCTGTCCTACAGAGGACACATTGTCAAAGCAGCTCCTGAACACTTGCGACATGCAAATGAAGAAGAACAACTATCCCTGTCCAATTGGATTGACGACATTGCCAAGACCAAGGAGGAATTTGAACAACAACCTCGACGTGGATTTATCGACCTCACCAAGGAGGAGCTCCACTTTGATGTTTCTCAACCATTGGCTATGTCTGACTCACCGGACGGTGTAGTGCCGAGATTGCGACTGCGGCAAAAGACCAAGGCTGAACAAGTAGTTCCACGAGATGGACCGGACGAATGGAGATACAATCCGACGACCGGAGAGTTGGTCAGGATTCACTACAACCTCAGGTATGTCAAGTTTCGACCTGGGGAAGCTCTCCAAGACTGCCCAGTCGATCCAGAATGGATTACCCCGTGGAGAAGGACGACAATGAGATCACTTGATGGCTTGATCGAGGACGAAGAGGATGATCAATGGACTACGGAACAGGAAGACCAGCCTACGGAGACAGGATGGATCGGCCGAACTACGTTCCAAGTTGAACTACCCGAAGTACAACACCCTGAGACGTTTGAGCGTAATGTTCGACCACGAATCGACTTCGCCCCGGCAGAGGAGGAAGTGCCTGACTATGTTGCGCCAGAGTCGCCTGTGGAGCCCATCTTTGATGACTCGAACGACCCTGAGATTGAAGATCACAATTCAGAACCTGGAGAAGTCGAGCATCGCCCTGATCGAGTTCGAGCCTTTCCTAGCGAAGATGTGGACGAAGAACGACCAGCCAAACGAGTTCGAACCGAATTTCTGGAGATCTACTTGCAGACCCTGGAGAAGGCCATCGCCAACAAGCTCAAGAAGGAGGTGTTATACAAAAACTTGCCGGAGGAGTTGCGGAAGAAGGTTGACAAGGCGATTCAACGAGAGATCAAGAATAACATCGAGTCAGGAGCCTATGAGATTTTGGATCGAACTACGTCTGAGGAGATTCGGAGATCCAAGCCTGACAAGATTGTCCAATCGAGATATGTTCTAACCGAAAAGCCGATTGAAGCGGAGGACATCGACAAGGCACAGAATGATGGAGTCCTGATTGTCGACGATGGTGAGTCGAGCAAGAAGGCAAAAGCACGACATGTGATGAAGGGTTTTAGTGAGGAGAACTCAGAGTATCTAGAAGTGACGACACCACAAGTTGGAAGAGAGACCGTTCTTTTCTCACTGCAGATGCTTGCGAGCCTTGGATGGATCCCAGGATACCTGGATTTTACCCAGGCTTTCCATTCAGGAGATGAACTCCAACGAGAAATCTACGCGGAACTTCCGCATGAAGGACTTCCTGGGTGCCATTCTCGGCAACTTTCGAAGTTGAAGAAATGTTGTTACGGCCTTTTAGATGGCCCGTTCCAATGGTTCAATCACCTACAGAGAATTCTCACCAAAGAACTTGGCTATGTGGCCAGTGTCTCAGACCCATGTCTGTTCCTACTTTTTGGAGAAGGACAACAGTTGAAGGGAATCATCTCTGTGGCCACCGACGATCTGCTTCATGGTGGAGATAGTGAACACTGGAAAAAGATGGAATGGTTGAACCAGAACTACCGACTTGGTAAGTTCAGTCAGGGTGATGGCCGATTTGTCGGTAAGGAGATCAAGTGCAACCCTGATGGCAGCATCACCATCAATCAGCCTCTCTACACCAAAGAGAAGGTTAAGGAGATTCCCATCAGTCGAGAACGCAAGAGCCGTAAGTTCTCTCTTTGTACCAAAGAGGAGATCACCCAGTTGAGAGGACTACTAGGATCCCTTGCTTGGCTGAGCAAAGAGACCCGACCTGATCTTGCCGGTCGAACAGCCCTGTTACAACAGAGTATGCCGCATCCCTACATCCAAGACTTGCTGGAAGCTAACGCACTTGCTCGAGAAGCTCTCAAGACTCCGGAGGTTGGAATTTTGATCCAACCTATTCCACTTGATAGACTACGAGTAGGTACAATTACTGATGCCTCATGGGGAAACGTGAAGAACGAGGACAAGACCGAGATTGATCGAGATTACTGGATGGAGGAGAAGGAAAGGTGGATTCGAGTTCATGTTCAGCCCCGACGACTTCTTTTCCATCCAGGATCAGCTCCCGGAGGACCAGATTTGTACGAGATCACGAATGACCGCACCACTGTTTGTAACGATCCACACCAAGTTCNGGAGGAAGCTGCCTTTCCTATCTCTATCATCACCTGGAAGAGCTATCGAGTGAAGAGATGTACCGTAAACACCTTGTCAGCAGAATGCCAGGCGATGATCCAAGGAGTTGGTTCACTTCATTGGATTCGAGCACTACTTGAGGAGACCAAAGGCACGAAACTACAACTTGATCGATGGGAAGAACAACTTGCNGATGATCCAAGGAGTTGGTTCACTTCATTGGATTCGAGCACTACTTGAGGAGACCAAAGGCACGAAACTACAACTTGATCGATGGGAAGAACAACTTGCGTCAACACCATTCATTGCGATCACTGATTCCAAGAGCCTCTACGACACCGTGTCCAAATGTCGTAACACGGCTTCACATATCAATGGCAAACGAACTGCCATAGATGTGACAATTCTCAAATCAGACTTCAAGAAAACACAGGGTCAAATCCGATGGGTGGAGGGTAGTCGAATGGTTGCTGATTCCCTTACTAAGAAAATGAGCGGTTCCTTTTTGAGATCTATTCTTGAAACTGGCCGATGGTCGCTGTCGGAGAAGGGTTTTCAGTTACAGGAATCAACTGTANAATGAGCGGTTCCTTTTTGAGATCTATTCTTGAAACTGGCCGATGGTCGCTGTCGGAGAAGGGTTTTCAGTTACAGGAATCAACTGTATTCCTGATGTCGATCCAATAGAGAGTGGCCGATGTGAATTTGTGAGTCACCTTGGATTGACATGACATTACCATTTGAACATTTGAGCATCATCGCATTTTCTGCCGTGTGCAGTGCGGGACGAGGCCCGAGAGGGCCCTGCTACTGGGCGAATAGTAGTGGAAAACGTGTTGTTGCCTGCTGCCACTGCATTTTTCGATTTGCAGAGTCATATGAGCATAGAGTTGCTGTCGTTCTGAGCCAAGTTTCCCGAAAGAGTGGCCACCAGGTGAGTTCAATGTTTCCCTTTGCCACGTATCCACACCTGGCAAATGCAGTACGGATGTGACTGGTCTTCCACAACAGACAGATCTATCCAGATCTGACAGCTACAAAGAACAGGCTACAAAGAGATTTAATGCTGCCGAGCCACAGCCCGATGACGAATAAGACGTTGAAGACTGCAGAACCCACGATCGTGCCAAAGCCAACGTCGTTCTGTGCCTTTTTTGCGACACCCGTCTGCAATCAGATTCGGGTGCTGAGGTATCATTTGGCAAAGCTTGATGACGAGTGCGGCAGTGAAAACGCACTCCACAAAAACTGGCACAATGGTGCGAACAAGTGACAATAGTCGCTCCAACTATTGATGTAAAGAACTCCGGTGCAGATCCTCCTGCTGCCATCCATGTCGCCTGCAAAACGGCGAAAAGAGCAACCAATGCAACGCCAATGGATTGCACACGCAGTTGCAATATATGATTGTTATCTACAGATCTCTGAGTCTGAACAAGGTCATTGAATCTGTCCCATCAATGTTCCACACAGTTGAGGCCAAGTCACCCCTGCCACATCTGGCGTCAAGTTCCAAGCATCACAAAGTAAGTCAATGGATCCAGCAAAGTAGACGTCGCAAACTGTGTTCAAACCCAGCACCAGGTAGGCCTGGGCTGGGCAGGGGATGGCTAGGGCCCATTGGGAAAACAGTTTGTGTCTACTCTGTATGATTCTGTGTGCAATAAATTGGTAAAATCTGAGCTGGCGGCAATGCCAATGCAATGAAAAACTATGAGGAATTTTTTGCCTGGCGCCACTCGGATCTGTTGCCCATTCAATTGTGAATTGCGCATCTGAAAACTTGCCTTCTCCAAACCATCCAGATCATTTCCGTGCGGTCTAACATGGGAGAATCAGCAATGCAAAGCGACATCTCCTGCCTGCCGGTTCTTTGTTGTATGGCTTGTCTAGAAGTAAATCATCCCAGTAGAAATCTGGTGCCTGCAGAGGCCAATGGCAATGAGATGCAAGGAGCATCCCCCCATTCCCAACCCGCCATGTCCTTAACACAGCACCTCAAGAGTGTTGGGAAAAATGATGGGTTGGCGATTGTCATTTATGAAGTTGGATGTAAATTTCATGGTTTCACCCGCCCATGCCCTGGCAAAAGCCTCTAAATATTCTAAATGCACAATATGTCCGTGCAGTACACTCAATCAAGCTGCTTCTGTTGTGGTTTCCACTTCATCACTTTGGAGTCGGCGCGATCTATGGCCTTAGATGCATGTACGATTGGAAAGGGCAAAGGGACAGCTCAAGGCGAATGGCGTGTCGGGGTTGAAGGTGGCTCTTCACAACACAGCTCGTGTTAAGCAACATCTTAACAGTTTAACATGTCTTAACATGTCTTAGGCAGTCTTAGCTATACTATTGTACACAGCTACAACATGCTATAAACATCTATAAACTATCAGATCGCATCGTGGACTACCAACAGGACTGTTGGTCATCTCTCGTGCAATACATTTCAGGCAAGCTGCTATAGTCTCCAAAGTCCTCTCAGAATTCAGCTGCAGCTTTGCATGTGGAAAGGTGGGTAACTAGTAAGTGGGCCAGTATGCATCTTGGCATCCAGGTAGCAAACAGGTAATCTCAGCCAGGAAAAATGAAGTAAGGTAAGGTATGGTGAAGGTCAAGCAGGGTCAGGTATGGCCAAACAGGTCGAAAAAGACTCCAATGTAATGATATGTAGTTATATGCAGGGTAATTACTATATAATGTGCATATCTTTTTGACTGCGCCCTCCACATATCATTGTCCTTGTTTTTGCTCTAATGTGTCATGCTGAGCTGCTATGCTACTTGGCCATCTGTCCATGAGTTGTGTGTGTACTTGTCTCTGTGCCATGTCATTTGAGGAGCGTCAAAAGCTGCCTTGCGAAGCGGTTCTAATCCCCAAGAGTTTTCCTGGTTGTCGCGCAACTTTCGGGGAACTTTCGCGGACCCAGTTTTGCTTTTGCAGTCACATCTGTCTCGTTGCAACTTCCAGGCAGTTTTGCGACGGATCTTCCTACTCCCGCCAACTTTCGTGCATGCAGGTGTTGCTTTCGCGGAAGGTTGTCCACATGAACCCCAATATCCCTGATCTAGATTCTCTTCGTGAAGGATTTTCATGCTGCTCATTTCATCTGATATCATTCCATGTCATGTCATCGGTGTCATGTCATGCCATGCAGTGCCGCACCATTCTATTCCATCTTCTGTCGTTTTTTGCAAGACGTACTTCTGAATCTACAAACGCAAAAACATTGGCGCGACACAAATACTGTGTCGTTGTGAAAACATCCCAAGGCATAAATCAACACCTACAAATGCGCGTGCATTCGTATCTACCTACCTACCTACCTACCTACCTACCTACCTACCTAGCTACCCACCTATCTTTCTGTTCATCCATTTATCTGTATAAATAGAAACGATACACGTAAATATGTATGGTGCATATATATATATATGTGTGTGTGTGTGCATACAATGTATATAGTATATACAATGTGTATATCTATATAGATATTATATATATATATGCATACGTATACATGTGCGTGTCTGTGTGTGTGTGCGGGTGCATGTGTGTAATGTGATGCGATGCGACAAGATGTAATGTGATGTGATGCGATGTGATGCGATGCCACGCGATGTAATGTAATGCGATGCGATGCGATGCGATGTGATGTG
Source organism: Symbiodinium sp. clade C Y103 (assembly GCA_003297045.1). Taxonomy (NCBI): domain Eukaryota; class Dinophyceae; order Suessiales; family Symbiodiniaceae; genus Cladocopium; species Cladocopium sp. clade C. The sequence continues at coordinate 48,038 of BGPT01001374.1, forward strand.
ATGTGATTCGAATTGATGCAAGTAAGTGGAATGCAATGCATGCACATATCATGCGACAGATGCAGGTCAATTGCATGGATTCCAAGATTCAAACAAACATGCATATGCAGAGCTATGTGCATACAAGCGCACACACTTACACACACTATATATTTGTATATAGTACACGTACAATGGCCATCAAGGTTGTTTCAGCGGAACACTTTGCCACAGGGATCACCACCCTCTTTGCAGCAGGACTCATGGACAGAAGAAGGCAAGGTCCTGTGCGAAGCACAGCAGTGCTAAGACTAATCCAACACCTTGGTAGCTGGGCGCCACAGCGGCTCGGATTGGAATAACGCTTCTCTTGTGTGTATCAAACATGTTTCCAGTTTGAATACCCAGCGCGACACATGTGTATTCATGTATTCATGTATTTATATGTGTATATATATATATATATGTATCTGTATATATATATATATGTGTGTATATATATATATACATATATATATATATATATTAATTACGTGTATGTGTGTGTGTGTGCATTAGTTCGACTCAGCAATGTGATCCAAATCACCGACAGCTGAGAGCAGTTCCTAGGGAGGAGAGGACTCTGATCTTCCTCCGTTGGAAGGGATCTAAGTGTCGTCGAAGAACCTCAAGGCATCTTTCGCGCTTTGGTTTTCTGAGTTTCATTACATTTCACTACCATTAAGTGATATTCAGTGCTTGAGACTTCATCCACACTGTCAACTTTCAGCTCCAACTCTGGCAATGCAGTTGAATCTGCCTTCTTGCTGAACCCAACCAAACCCATAGCGCGTCTTGTCCTTGTCCTCACATCAGCCGGTGCTGTCGTTGTTTCTGGCACTCTGGCACATTGCTATCGGCCGGTCCCAGTCCTGCAGTTGCCAGTTTGCCACTGGCCTCAACTCGCGTCCCCGTGCTCCTGTGCCACGGCCGAAGCTACGTCACCAACAGTTCTTGAAATGAAAAATGATAAATGGTTGTGGGTCAAAACTCCCAGACCCTCTGAGCAACAAATTCTTTGCAATATTTTGCCATTTGTCTTCCCTGAGCATCACCTTTGGGGGTGTAGAACATGATGACCGATCCCTTTAGCCGCTGAAATGCGCCACTTCCAGCTGCCTCTGAAAAGGTGAAGCGGCTTCACGAAATTCGCCGCACACCCTCACCGGTTTGGAGCCAGGGATGGCTGCGGAGCAACAGAGACGGTAAGTCAACCAGAGTCTCCTCGACAGCCATTGGCTCATAGACACAAATGAATACAAATGATTGCAACTGTATAGTCTGCAGAGTCTACATGCATCTAAATGCACACATACCCGCGGATGGAAGAAATCCTGCATCAGTTGGTAGATGGTTTATCCCAGTATGTACAGTGTCTCATAGTCACCTATAGTTTCCAACTGGTGCAGGATTTCTTCCACCCACAGTATGTCTGATATTGTCAGATTGTTTCAGCACAATGGAGACGGAGAAGGGGAGTCAAAATGTTCTGACTCTCTGGGGTGATCCTGTAGTGTGACTCTCTCGTAGTGCTAGCTGAATAGTGCCCAAATGCAGCTGGGACAAACACCTTGGTTTGCTGCAGTTAGCCAGGAAGAAATGTATCCAGCAAGCATCGCAGCCTCCAACCCCAGGGCTCTCTCCAACTAGTGCAGAATCCTCGTCTTCCTCAGCGGTCTGTGGTGCCACCGCGCTGACACAAACGAAAGGGCTGAGAATCAGGCGATTGGCGGTGGAGCAAATCTGGACTCCCATGCAAGCACTTCCTGTCAAACTGTCAGATGAAAAATGACAAGATTGCCATCAAACCACATCAAATCCCATCAAATCCCAACCTCAGGTGGAGCATAGAGGTGCATCGCAGCAGCTTCCTGTCATCGCCATGATCCATTGCTCGCAGCATCTGCTGTAAACACCTCTGCTCCCGCCTCGTCAAAGCTCGGCGCTGGAGCTTGTGGCTTCTCCTTTTTTAGGAGTGGCCCTTTGCCAGCTGCCAGGTTCTGCGGCACCGGTCACAGGCGCAGAGGACACCGGTCACAAGTCCCTGCCCCATCTGCCCCAAAACCCCTGGCCTCAAGCTCCATCTCCATCTCCCGAGCCTGAAACCCATCACCAATCAGAACGAACAAGAGCTGAATCTAGGCAACTTGGCATCCACCTTCTTGGCGCGGGTTTGGATCACTGCAACCGGGTCGCGGCAACCTCACAGGTCTCTTATGGTCTCTTGATGTCTCTTGCAGAGTTGACAGGCCTGTCATGCAAATGCCTGCTGCAATCTGCTGCATGATACCCGGCCTGACATGGTCCCAGCAGAGATCACTCGTCGTTGATCGAAAGCGCTCATTGAGCGAAGCGTCTGTACAGCCTTCACAGCGGACAGCCCTTCTTGTTTCCCAGACGCAGTAGGGTCACAGCAGCCGGACCTCATCACCTAACCACCGGTCGTTGGCCTTGATAAAGGCATCCAAGTCCTGCCAGTGGATATGAATTGATTGAGCACATTTGAGCACCATCAAGCCGCGACCCAAGCCTACTCCGAATGGGCTTCACTCTCTGCATTAATCCCACCCAGAAAGAACCCATCAGAGAGCACGGTACAACCAGTTCGGGAGTTGCCAAAGGTCTCTGTTGCTGTACCAAGAGCATCGTCACTGTGACTATGCCTATGCTTGGCATCGTGGAACCATGCCTCTGACCATGGTAGAAAACCTCAAGGTGATGACTATAAAACCTGGTTGGAAGGAAAAAACACGCCAAGACGTTCGGAGCAACAAATACTGTACTACACACAAAGAAAGACCTCTTCTCGGACAAATTTGTATGTCCGCAGCATGAGAGACCAAGAACAATGACAAAGAACTGGCGACAAGAATCCCTCCATTCAAATTAATGCAATGCACAGCCATCTTGAGGCCAGTGTGTCACAAACGTGTCCATACATATGCAGGTGCATTCATATCAGATCATCCCCCTCGCTCTCGCTCTCGCTCTCGCTCTCTCTCTCTCTCTCTCTCTCTCTCTGTCTCTGTCCCTCTCTCCCTCTCTCTGTCTCTGTCTCTCTCTCTCTCTCTCTCTCTGTCTCTCTCTCTCTCTCTCTCTCTCTCTGTCTCTCTCTCTCTCTCTCTCTCTCTCTCCGCTCTCCCAGGTCAAACTGCCAGAGGCAGAGGCAAGCAGCTGCCTGTTTCTGGTGCGGGTGCATTTGATATGTATCATCTAAATATATCTATCTTATACTATATATATATATATGCATATATTGTATGTGTGTACCTTTGGCATAGTGATGTTGTATTGTGATAACAGTATATTCATGCCGTTTATATATATATATATATACATGCGAGATGACGTGCATAGACATACGTTTGCATGTATATGCTGTAGCTCTCTCCATGTTTATGAATCGCTTGTTCATCTATCTATTTGTCGTTATTGATCGATTTGATGTCTGTATGTGTCTGTGTTTGTTGATCACTGTAGACGATTTTACTGTACATCATACATGCGTCTGAGATTCAGATGGAGCAAGGTGCAAGGTTGTGGGAGCGAACTTTCAGTTCAACGTCACCTCAATCCCTCGCTCCTCTGCTGTCGCTGGCCTTACTGAGTGTTTCCACAGCCAACAAGGGCGTGGCTTATCGTGGCTTACGCTCCATGTGGGCTTTCATATGCTGAGCGAACTCAAGTAGCCAGTGTGTGAGACATCCTCAATGTGCACCACCAAAAAGCTTGCCTTCGAAATGAGCCGTGCAATCTACCGCCTTTTTATCAAAAGTTGACAACTGACCTGAGTCCATAGCTTGATCAGCTTGCTTTCTAGACCCATTAGAACGGCCTGGGACACCAGGGGAGACTTTGTAACTCTCTGTCACTAGACCATGAATTTCTTAGATTTGCACGGGAACTTTTCCTCCACTTCTGCTTACAGCCGCCTAGGTTGCCAACAGGACATCTAGCAGCCCAGCTACTGTCCCGCTAGCAAACCTACCTCATTGTCACAACAATGCAGCTTCACAAGCAGCACAGTTGAATCTACTCTCCATCCACCTCATACATAGATACTGGGCCCTTTCTACTGTGATAGTTGTTTACTTGTCCATCTTTGAAAAAACCCTGCGTCCATGCATCCGTCCGTCCATCCATCCACCCGTCGACTCGTTCATGAATCTACTTGTGCATTGCATCAGCAAGTGTTGATTGAAAGGCAATATTGCTTTTTAGAAATGTAGCCTTGGTATTTGACAGAAATGAAGATCAAAGAAAAAACATAGAATAACCCTCAAAAAAATAGACAAACAAATTCGGAAACAAGAGAGAAAAACAAGCAAAGCAAAACTCACAGGACCCATGTGACCCCATGTGTGTTTTTGGTCCATTTTGTAGCTTTTCCTCTCTAGCCGATTTCGATCTTTTATCTTTTCCAAACTTCCAGTCGAAACTTGTACTAAATTCTTGAACCTATCTATCTGATTCCCTGATATTCTTTGTGCGTCTGTGTTCATATGTGTTCCATATCAGAAATCCAAAACAAAGCCATCCCAAAGCCAAAAGGCGCCTCCAGCTCCTTGGCTTTGCGCACACGAGCCTGCCAAGAGTCTCATGTGATGCAACTGCTGGGTTGATTGTAGATATTTAAATTGGGGTCATCCCCCGTGCATCATGAAAAACACGACATGGTAAGACACAGTCCAAAACCGACAGTCAGTCATTCAACATCATTCAATATTGATATGGAATGACGCTCTTTTTACAATGATCAACGACGGAGTCATTGCATCATCATACCGCCCTGTGGCAAAATGGCAATCTGAATGCAGGGTCAACATGGGGTAAACATAGAATCGACTCATTGGAAGGCCACCTGGATGACTGCAACGGGATTTTGAACGCTGGACATGGTACCCCCACTGATGACCTGAGTCGAACATGGCTGGGCATGGGATCATGGGTCATAGATCTGAGATCAAACGAAGATTCTCCAGGATCGGCGCGCGTCGCTGATCAAGGCCGCTCATGCCACGAAGAACCTGCAATGATTGGTGGAGCTGGCTACAAGATATGACAAGTTAAGTTCAAAAAAGTTCATCAAATGTTCATCAGATATAAGCCTTCTCAGCGTCATCAGGGATCCAGCGTCTGTTCTGCCCAAGAAAGGCCTTACAATTAGGTCATTGCCTCATTGTCTATGGCCTAGAGCGCAAGCCACAGAAAGCTACTGCATGCTGCACGCCGCATTCTCTGCACTCAGGTCTTTGCATCTAGTTCTTCTGCAGAAGCCGGCTTCACCTGCACAGATCACGATAAATCACTGTCATGGCGTCATGGCGGTCATGGCGGTCATGGCGGTCGTGGCGGTCATGGCGGTCATGGCGGTCATGGCGGTCATGGCGGTCACGTTCCAGCACTTTTTCGACCAACATGAATTGTCTGGCCTCCACTTCCATGGTAAAGCTATTCTGTGCCGACCTAATTGAGCAAGTCAAGCCATAGCGGTTTGACATTAGGTAATCAGTCTGAAGCTGTCACAGGGCGCGCGTGTGCCGAGAGCTCTGCTACTCTGCTCGGATAGGCGAGCCATGGAAGTCCAGAGAGCGTCTCCACGTCTGCTTGGACAGGCGCTTGTAGCTGACTCTGCGCTGCTCCGCTGCCGGAGGGATGCTGCAATTTTTGTGACTTTCATGTGGGTCCCAATTCATTGGCGAAATGGCTCGACGGTACCTAATAGATCGGCCCCAGTCTTGTCAATTGTCGTGGCTGGATATGTCTAGGCCAAGCTGTGCCAAGCTGTGCCAAGCTGGCTTTTGTATTTGAATCGTTTGAGCAGCAAACATCTTGCCAGCGAAATACGATGCTCTGCAAGGCCGCAACCAAAGCTGTCCCAAAAGTCCGATAGCAAGATGGGCATTGGCCAAGCATGCTATATACTCCCTCAAACAAAATGTCAAGAATGAACAGAGTCAGATTTTTTGGTGTTCAGCTGTTGATGTTGTTTGGACCCAAACCCAGGGATTTTTCATGGTGTTTCTTTTGCACTTGTTCAATACCTGATGTGCGTAGTAGGCTGGTCTATATGTACAGGCGTTTAGCGGCTCAGAAGCCAGAGTCAGTCTCTGAAGACAGCCTAGCAGGCAAGCCATTTTGTGGGAGTCTGAGCCGTTGACAAAAACTGGAAGCATCCGTGCCGAGATGTCCCGGTTGTTTGCTGTCGAGAAACCTGAAAGCAGACCTAAAGCACCTTGTAGTAGCGGAACAGCATGTGCAAAGCGTAGGAAACAAAAAGCGATGCCTTAGACAAGAAAAAGCACAAACTTCCCTGGTTTTACACGTGATACCATGAACTCCGTGAACTTTTTTCTGGTCCTTTCCCAACCAGAACAAACATGCCTTTTTTCTCCGGTGTGAGCAGCAGCTAGAGCATGCAGTGAGGCTCTGGGGGAGGTCTACAAGATGCTTGAAGCACACGCTGATCTCACTTGCGTGCAAGGAACGAGAGCATACACAAAGCCAAGTTTCAACATACTATTGCTGGCCAAACCTTGGTGCAACCGACAGTCAGGCGTAAGTTGGGACCTAGTGTCGAGTGGTGCTGAGGATAATGCTTTTCAGCTTGTCCTCCAACACCAACGGGTCGAGGGACCACCTCGGTTCGTGGCTATCGGCAATGCCCAATTGGACTTCGATGTTCAGGCCAAGTAGCTCAAAGAAGAGCGGATATTTCGCCGGGACCCCAGTCGTGGCTGTCCATTCCTTGCGTGCTTCACTGGCTGGAAAGGAGCTCAACTAATTGCCTGCAGAAATGACTGCAAATGACTGCACAAGATAGTACCACTCCACCACAACCAACAGGAGGGATCTTATCTTGACCTTTTCTGCTAGTTGAAGTGTTCGGTCCTGCACCGCCAGCTGGTACATTGCCTTGGCCAAGTTATGTGGACCGTCAACTTTCCCACGAACAAACCACAGCATACAGGAGGCTTTGGAGAGTCTATCAATTAAGACGCGCACAATATGCGTGTCATCCAACACTCGCAGGCCAGATCGCGCAAACGGGTTGGCTGCATCAAAGCAAGAAAACCTGGACTGCCATTGACTGCCACAAGCTCCGTTCTTAACAGCCTCAAACTGCACAGTACTGAACGACATACACACACACACACAATCCAAGTGCGGTTGTAACATAGTGTAACAGCTGAGGGGCGGAGTTCCAGTTGTGCCGCAACAGTTCGTACCAACTGCCCAGAAGTCAACAGTCCCTGACGAGTGACCAGACCATACACAAGCTTCGTGCGGATTGAAAAAAGTGGAAGCAGAACCACAAATCTACGCAAACTTGTTCCAGTCTAAGGCAAAGCACCACTCGTTGGAATCAGGAAGCCTGCGAGCCAGAAGTCGCTCAGGTCAATTCAACCACTACACGATGCAAACCCAAGAGAATGCTCACCAAGCATTGCAACGTCCCATGGCCTGCTGCTGTTTTTCTGGAGTCTGAAGCGTTGCCAGCGGAAGCCGCTTCTAAGGGATCCAGAATCACTGGAGCAACACCTTAGCATTTTCGCAGCATGGCCATGGGCACCACACAGAATCACTGTCAGCCCAGGTCCGGTCCCAAGCTCCCGCACAGTACGTCAAGCCGTTGCGAAACGCAATAGCCTTTGTCCTGTCTACATTCGCACGATCCTGGCAGGACTCATGCTCAGAAGATCAGAGGAGCTTCAAGCTGCACTTTTTTAACATGTCATCACTTCAGTCACGTCATCCTGTTAAAACATCTGAACACCATTGAACACCTACATGATCTACATGATCCCGCATGCCCATGCCTTGAAGTAGATCGCCCCTGCATCCATGAAAGAACTCCCTTTGTCACGAGAAGGATCCACATTGACCTCACAGTGACATGTGACAGCGTAACAGACCAATGCTCTCATGACTTTCATGAAACGTTCATGAAACGTTCATGAAACGTTCATGAAACGTTCATGAAACTCTCATGAAACTCTCATGAAACTTTCATGAAACTCTCATGGCTTCCTGTATCTTCCCGTGCGGCTCAGGGACATAGCTGGCCATCTGGTGATACTCTTGATACTTGGCAACTCCCAGCCACCAGTAGTTGTTGCCTAGGACCTCAGGAGAAGTCTTTGCTCAAACATTGGACCTTGGAACCGAGGAAACAACCTGACCTGAGCAAGAAAGAAAATCATATCTAGACTCTAGACATACATTTCATTACATTTCTACATGTGTGGTGTGTGTGTGTGACTAAAAAAGTAAGTAAACCAAACACTAAACACGCAGGAAACAGTGCCGATCATGGTGTGCTTCAAGACTTGCTGGCAAAGCTGCGAGACCAACAACTAGGCCAGCCTGAGCACAGGCAATAGCTCACTTGGCAGCTGCACACTGTGACCCGGCATTTTCTTTTCTGTAAGCTTTTGATTCCAAGTTGATTGCTTGGGGAGTACTTATCAGTACTGGAATCTGATACAACTTGCCGTGCCCCTCCAAAATGTGTTGGATCCCATACCCACCGTCGACTCTTGCAGCAAAGCTATGGGGGCGCTTGACTTCTCGAATGAAAAGGATCCGAGAAAGGTTCGTGAAGCCGAACCGCGGCAGCCGGGAAATGAATTCAACCAGTTCAAGCCAGGAACTGGAAGCAAATAAACACTGTATGCAAAGAAAAATGATAGGCATGAAAGCCACATGTGGATTGAGGAAGGCTCACATCAAGCAAATCTGAACCCAATGCCAGTCAACTGAACCTTGCGGCAAAGCGACCCAAAGGCATAAAGCGAGTACTAACCAAGTTCTTGCGGTTCTCTGCATGCGATATCTGACCTTTGCTTTGGAAGCTGAGCTTGCGGGGACTCAACAAATCTGCAGATTGACCTCTCAGATTGGCAAATCTCCAAGGATCTAAAAACATGGTTGTCATTGCAAAGCAGGGATGGTACAAGCCACAGGCATCAGTCCATTTAGAAAAGCGTCTACGCCAATGTAGTTCGCAAGCATTGCCATGATAGCCTGACAGGCGCACCAAACCATCACAGTCAAGTGATGACGGCATTTCAAGACGCCAATGGTCTTGGGACCGCGCCAGTGCCCCCACAATCAACCTGGAGCAGCACAGGAGAAACTTGCTATAAGAATGCTGCCATTCCAAAGGATGCCCCAAACAAAAACATGAAACACAACCTGCGCAGATTCCGACGCAGCCGAGCAACGTGGCAACCGCAGGGGATGACGCCCGAATCAGGCAACTCATCGACCAGAATGCCAAAATAAAAGCCTGCCATTTCACACCCCTGTAATCTCGCTTTTCTATAATCTCGCTTTTCATTCGCTTACTTGAGTCTCTAGAGATCTTGACCTTCGATTCCCTGCTGATTAATTAAGCCAATCCCCATGAGAACCTGGAAAATCCTGGAAAATGGTTTCTATCTCAACTCACAAACATTTACAGTAGCTTGACAGTCTTAACATGTACCGATGAAAGCTGTGAACAGAACGTCGCCGGATCACACCGCACCAGCGTGGAGATAGCAGCGCCGCCGATAATTTCGACTGGTCCCAACGCCTGGCGCATTGTCCCGTGCAAATTGGTTGACATAGGACCAGTTGTTGGAAGTTGTTGGAAGTTGCTTTCAATATGGAGCCAATGATCCAGGATGATCCAATAGGATGATCCAATAGGATGATCCAATGGGATCAATATGGCATATGGGACTTGATTGACTTGATGCTTTGTTTCAGGTCGCTGAGTTATCTCGATTTGGCCACATGAATGGAAACTTCCAGGATTGCCTGTTGGGGCCTGAGATGGCCTGAGTATTCGAAGAAAAAAACGGAAAAAATATGGAAAATATATGGAAAAAGATGTTCAAATGCGGATTCTGAGCAATGCCACGGCGTTTCTGGAAGCCTCTTGCTATTTATTGGGATTTTCGCTCACGAGAAGCCCCCTCTATTGTTCCGAAGGGGCCTGCTGTGAGTGCTACAAACTTATGCAAAGGTTCATGAGGATATAATGAACAGTTACCAAATCACCATACATCTCCACAAACGATAGACCATAAATTCAATGGATTAAAGGCTTTACTCAAGAGCAAGTAAATGCATGTCGTGTATATCGTTTAGTGTTCCTGCCGAGCTAGAGATATGCAGCATGCAGTTTGAAGAGACGCAGCATTCTCTGTCTTTGCAATGCACGACATGCTCACTTGTTCAACACATGTGCATTCATGGTAAAAAATGTGGTATGTCTTTCACAAGGTGCAGTTTTCTGCAGGAAGATGAAAGCCTCAGAAAAGGATATGCAATCGGTTCATAGGAAGAGTAATAGTCCTTTGAACTTGGATCTGCTTGCAGTCTTCCATAGAAGCGCACATGGTTCCACTAGTAGGAATTCTTTGAAAGAAGATGTAGACGCATGCACGTTTTCGACAAACAGTGCACAACACGGTCCTGTTCTGTGAAATTCTTGGGGGGCAATGTCCACATGGTCATATTTCTTTACTGTATCTGTATATAAACAAATGCAAAATGGGAGCAGCCAGCACATCATCACCTGGTTCTTTGAGAATGCCACACTTGGGTAAGGCTGACATCCGGTTAATTGTCACACCAGAACTTTCAGCAGCAGAAAATGATTTCGTTCAACATTGCACTTTTCAGAAAGCAAACCATTCCTGCATTCATGTGAGAATGGAAAACCAAAGTAGTATTTTCATTTCATCATGAATGGAGTGGATCTGCACTCCCTGCACATGCTTTGAAAAGCGCATCGTCAAACAGAAGCTCTCTCTCTCTCTCTCTCTCTCCATCGCCCTCTCCAAGAGTTCAGCCCGTGCAGGCTGCATTTCAGAATTCCATCCTTGTGACATGTCTTGTCTTTTAATGCGGCTCTCCTAGCAGCAGTAAAAGAATTCTGTGACTAAGTTGAATGAGAATCAGCTGCACTCTTTTGTGTCAACTAGATTTCCTTCAATTCTTGCCATTTCTTCGTGATGCTTGGTCTCAACATACAGGTAGGGCACCGGGAATGAGCAGGAAAAAACGATGTGGAGAAAGGTCAATTGGAGAATTCGTGTGTGGGTTCGGTGACACTTCCGACTGGAGACTCCAGGGGCAGACTTGAGGCTGCGGGGAGCTCATGCTAAGCAACAGCGAAACGAACACTGGTACAGAAGAGGAAGGCAATCTCTTACAACGCTGATGATCATGACGGAGAAAGCAATGATTCATTGACTTATTGACTGATAGATTGACCGAGTAGGTAAAGCATACTGTAGTAAATCATTCATTCATTTATCATTTATGATTCTGAGGAGACGTTGGAAAAAAAAGCACCTACAATGCGAGATGGAGAAACATTGTCCCCCAAAGGCAAGACGGCAAGAAAATCAGAGTAACCTAGTGGGCCAGTAGTAGGGAGATGTAGGGAGGGCCCATGGAATCATCACGTGATTGGTGCCTGCGATCAATCTTGCTGAGGAAAGAGCAGCTTCAGCTAGCAGAAGGTAGCTTTCATGCGTGACATCCCAAACAGGCCGTGGCATGCGCGAAGATTTTCAACGTGACAGAGCAAAAGAAGAACAAAGCAAAACGACAATATCTGTGAGCTGGAACTGCAACGCGAAAGGTTGTGATGAAAAAGTCTGAACCAGAGTGGAGTTGTTTTTGACTGATTTGGAACAAGCTGAAAATGTTATTTTCCAACTAGTCCAAAGGTAAGAGTAGTTGTGGATTGGCTGGTTTGTATTTCTTTTTGGGGGGTAGGGTGTCAAACAAATGTCAAACTACCTCAAGCGTCCCATGTCATATGTTGTCTCGTGAATCCAGACTTCTCCGGATTCGTGCTTGATACTCCTGGAAAGTCCTTCCCCAAGATTATGAAATCCACAGCTCACAAAGACCTTTCCCCACTATTCTTGGCCATGTGCCGATTTGACCGTCACCTGCTTTGACTGTTTGCGCAGGAGGAAGTTGGTTTCCGCCCTGAGCTTCATGATGGATATGAAAATTCCTTAGCTGCGTCGCGCGAATCACATCGAGAAAGCGAACGAAGCATCCAATCCAACTGGCCACAAAGTATAATAAGTGGATGCAACTGGTAGATTGCCAAGAGATGTCAAGAGTCGCTCCCTGGCTAAGAGTAGCGTCCAACCGCCATGTGTGAGCCAAATGGCTACAGCTGTCAGCAAATCAGCAGAGCCAAATTGACGAAACAAATCGTGCTGCCTGTGCTGTTTGTGCTAAGCATTTCATGCCAAGTTGGAGGCTCCTTTTTTCACGGCAGTTTGAAACTGCGTCGAGTTGCACTTTGGTCTATGTATCAGTAGGCAAAAACTTTGTGCGCCTTGCAGCCTCTTGAAAAGTGTTCACCATTTGCAAGCGGCTGGTTCTTTATAGTGCACATGTGTGTCATATGTCATCTACCAACATCTACGATTCATAATATGCAGTCATATAGTTAGTCATATCTACACCAGTGTGCGCGTCTAAGTGTTTGTGTGTTCATATGTACATCATGTATCACACCGTATCTGTTCTATCTTGCTCTTGTGTGTAGGTCTTCTCTGCAAAGCGCTGGTACCCTGCATGTAGCCGCTCCAGCCACTCACGGCTCCGGGGCACACTGCAGGGTTGTATTCATTGGACCCGTGAGTGCCTCACTGCCGCGGACATTTCGTGGCCTTGAGGTGTCAAGCTGTGGGCCAGCTTGCATTTACATAGTGGTCCATCACCAGTTGCCTGATAAAGGTTGGGTGTTGCCAAAGCTCACTCCTTCCACCAGGGATCATTGAGGGGATCTATTCAGCATTGGAGCTGCTGAAAAGTGTTGAAAAGCTCGGCCACCAACTTGACTGCGAAAAGGGTGTGTGGAGGCTGCAAGCAATTCACATTCCAGTCTCTGAAGGAAAATACACCGGTTGCCGGTCTCTGCTCTAGGGAAACTCACGGGCAGTCTGCAGGAGTCTTCAAAAACAGACTACATTGACTACAGCTTTAGCAGCACGTCTCTCTTCTGAGCCACTTTCTTTCTGGTCTGCTGACTACCTTCCAGAAAAACGGCAAAAACCATGAGGCACGCAGTACAAGCCTTCGTGTCTGCGCGCTTCCACATATCAGCCTTGCTTGGCATGAGCTTCCAGAACCATTCTCATGCGTTCCAAACGTTACTTGCGCTCTGTGCGCCCTGAAGTCCGCCCTCGTTTGATCTAAGCCTAAGCAAAGCTGACATGCACGAAAGTGAGATCGTCCGCGCATTTGCAGAACTGCTTATTATGCATCTGAATCCAGTCGTTTGGTAGCTTTCCTCGACATATCAAAGCGATTAGCGTAAATGACCTGAATATGCAATGACGTAGTAAACATGTTGGCAGAAATTGGGAGATACATGGAGTCATGGAGACACATTCTGTCCTTTGAAGGCCACTACATGAAAGCTGGAGCAAAGGGAGAAGCAGTCCGCTGCACGGAAGGTGAGACGTTTCCGAGCTTTGGGCGGAGACATCCCCCCACGAAAGGTCTAAGCGCCCTAGCGCTATAGAGACACCAAACGCATCAACGCTTCACGAACCCATGGTGAAAACTGGTCATAACTGTTCACTTGTTGATCTTGTTGCGTGTTAAAACTGACCAGTAAGAAACAACTAGGATTGACATGAACTGACTGAATATACATGATACCGGATGCCCTTTCTTGGTCCAGGGGCAGGCCTTGACAAGAAATTGGTTTTGTCATGTCTTGTCTCTATAGCTCTTGTTTTGCACAGCGTTAGCTGACGCTCTGGTCGTATTCGCTGCCGTTGCGACTGATTTTCAGCATGGCACGCCATCATCCTCTTGGATCGTGCCAGCATTCCCAGCATGCCTGGTCCATACTGCGACTGCAACGCATCAAACTGAACTGATCCAACTTTCTATGGAGGCCGTGCTCCAAAGTGATCCTCCAGCGATGGCTGGGGTGCCGAGGGCGGCTTCAATGAAGATGTAGGCACTTTGGAAAGTGCTGCCTCCTGGGAAATGGCACAGGCTCTGCCGAGGAGGTGGTTTGGCCATGTTTGGCTATGTTCAGCCTGATGCCTAGGGAAGTACAACCTGTAGCCTCAGGTGAACTGCCAAAACTGGACTGCTTTGGATGGTGTCTGGCTGCCTTTCCCACCATTAGCAACACATGCCTATAGTTGCAACAGGCTGCTGTTGCCACACTGCAGCTGGCAAACAATGTCATGATCCCAGTACTGCGGCTTGGTGTCTCTGTAGATTCGTTCGATCTTCTTTGTCTGGGAGCTGACCTCGGAATACATTACACTGATACATGCATCTACTTGATTTCACCTGCTACAAACCTACAAATGTTGTTGATTTATGGGGTCAAGACCATCCATGAAGTCGAATGAGGCTTCAAGTCTTGGGTGGAAGCTTCTGCCAAACGTTTTTCTCCCATAGGCCAGCCCTTGTCTCCAAAAACTAAGCCAGGTGCGAAGCGCCTCAAATCAACAATATCTTTGACCTCACCACACCACACATGCTGACTCGAACAAAGCATTCAATTGAGCTTCAAAAATGCGGTACAATTATGAATGAGCAAAAGCCTCGAACATCTGAAAAGGGGCTTTCCGTCTGCCGAAACAAACGCTTGCCCATGGTCCAAAGTCAAACATCTGAGGAGGCAACAGTCGCAGCATTGTCTCCTCTCAAGTCCAGGACGATGCCCATGAACTCTTCAAACGTCAGATCCTGCAAAACGAAGCACAAGATGACGAATGATGACCGCTCCCTCCCGCATCCCGTCACTACCAGCTAGGCCGCTCTCCCAGATCCAGTTTCAACGTGTTTCAACTACCCTTGCAGCACCTCGTTCTGCTCAAATATGAAGTCCATGAGGTCGACGAGTGCAAGAAGCTTAGATCGAGAGACAAATAACAGGAATGATCCGTGAGCATCCGTGAGCATCCGTGAGCATCCGTGAGCTCTATTGATGTCTATGGTTTGTCATGTTTGTGGCTTCCAACTCAGATCCTCCGCAAATTTCAGCTATCTTGTGCCCAGTCAAGAAATTTATTTACTTTGTATCAGTCAAGTCACATCGACGCCAACATCGTGAAGCGTTGCCACAGCCTTCTTGTTGCCCAGAAGCATCTCCAGCTCTTGTCGATCTCGGGCAAAACACACGCTCGGAAGGGAACAGATTGGGAAAGCAGCTAGGCATAACTGCTGCACAATATCATCTAGAATTTATAATTTATTGTTTATTATTTGTTATTTATACGTATACACACACAATCGGATTTGCAGACACACACAAACACACACGTATATATAATTATATGTATATATATATATATGTATATATATATATATATATATATATGCGTGTGAAATCATTCATTCTCTGCAGCTCTTGCCAGGACCAATTTGTGCAAGGTGCTCAGCTTCTTATCACCATCTGAGTCCTTGGTGAAGCCGTGTCAGAAGGCACAGCCCGAATGGTGCCACTATCCACCCCCAACATGGCCCAGTCATTCAAATCAAAGACCCCAAAAAGGGATCAAAATGTCATTATCCCTTCGATTCGGTCGATCCCTTTCAGATTGATAATAAGTAACTCCCAAGCAGTGTTTTAACTTTCCTTGGGTGAGCCAATTTCCAAGTGAGGCAAGAGTCCGCTCCAGTTTCCTCCAGAATTCTATGCAAGGAGGCTTTCACGGCATTGAGCCTAGGTGGTCGGATTAGTCTGACCATGTTTCATGCACCAAAGTCTCAACAACCTAAGATCAAATCAGCCTCAAAAAAAATGCAAACCAAGGGTCTTGATAGCTTCTTTTTCCACCTGCGAGGCAGTTGAGTGTTCTCTCTGATCTTGCTTCATGCTGTTTCACTTCCCACATGTGCTGGCAATGGTTCTTTCTTTTTGTCACGTTGCAACTTCTCCATTCAACTTAGCCCGTCACATGTGAAACGACGCTGATCACTTCACATAGGATACCGATGAGCATATTCATAACCTGGAACGTAGCAGCACGGTGCATCCCACACAACCAGCGTATACAGTTGCCCACAGGTTGATTCATGAGATCCACTCTCCCGACATCTCCCAAACCAAGCAGCCGTCAGTGAGGCCAATAACAGGTACGTCCTAAGGTGGCAGCCAGGTGGCACTGACAATCCCAATGAATCAGCCTTCAAGATCACACGAATTGATACGAAGTGGGATTCGTTGGATTTCTCCCAGCGCTTCCAAGAGGCAGTATCAGCCCATAGAAGAACCAATGCTCATCCATCAGCGAGTTTACCAGGTCTGGTCAGAGCAATGTTTCTACACTCGTCTTTAAGAAAGAACATCCAGAAACAAGGTGGCGGCATCGACTATTTCCCTGCCTGATTGGTCTGGCAATGCCCCGTTGAGGAGCAGCGTGTTCATTGAAACCTCAGATGGGTGTCCCAGGAGAACCAAGAGATATATTGGTTTATTTGTTTATATATATGTATATATATTTATTATGATGTTCTGAATGCATCAAATCACCACCACCACCATCACCATCACCATCACCACAACCCACAATAACTACTACAGAATTGACCGCGACCCTGGCAACGACAACACAGACAATTTGTATTCTGTAGATGCATGTGTGTGTGTGTGTCCACAAACTTGGAACAAAACACGGACAAGCAACCCTTGATCATGGAAGTCACTGGTTGCAGTCTAGAAACGGACACGGTTTTGAAACTCTCGTGTTTGCCATCCAACGTCTGCGTGAAGAACTTAGTGCAAGTCAAATCACAGCCAGTACACTCTGAATGCATGACTCAAGCACCTATACCGCCTATACATATATATATATATCTACAGTAATATACAGTACTGCACCTGTATCTTTTGCGAGCTTCTACGCATGAAGCATGACATCATCCGAAGCACATAGCAAATACCATCGCTTTCTGAGGCCAAGATGCAATCGCAAAAACATAAACCAATCCCAGAAGAAGAAGCAGAGCGAACATCACGGACCGGAAGGCGACTCCGATGGCTTTGAGCATAACCTGAAAGCGAAGACTGTGGAAGCAACACCTGCAGATGCCTTCTCATAGCTTCAGAGTCAGGAGTCAGGTTCTCAAGCAACGATGAGTCATCATGATATACATTCATATTATATAGCATCAAAGCAGCGAAAAGCTCAGGGCAAGCGCGGAGAAGTCGTGCCATTCTCGCCATTCGCGTCAGGCGGAAAAGACGCAGCACCCGAAGAAAGCTCGGACTGCTCAGGGCGGAGCCGATGGCTGCCTGCTTTGACACAGCTAGTGGATCCCAAAACAGGCTGAGTTTGTCTATATTACTGAATGTTGTTTCTTGTGCCTCCTAAAAGACCCCTTGTCACAGACATAAAGGCAATTCTGATTTCAATTTTGGACCATGATATATTGTGATTGGATCATGCTCAACAACTCATCACAACTCTCTGCTTCGGGTTCGGAATTGTGCGGACAAGTTGCAACAACGATGGTAAGGATCCAAGTCTCAAACACCTCGGATGCATCAAAACTAAACGAAACGCTGCAGTTCATCTCTGGAAGTCAAAGCAATAAGCGGAGCTGGTGCCCCACCAAAGCGCATGCTGTCATGGCTTTCAGCCAAAGCACCATCAAGCCAACCAACAGGGAGTCGAAGCAAAACCACGCATCTTTCAAGCAGTCTCGCTTGAAACGGAAGGCGCCAAACCTAAAGCCCAGCTCCACGCAAAAGTAGACGCAAAAGAGGTTCTCCACCACGATGAAAACTGGTTCGGCGTCCAGTAGTGTGGACGACTTGTTCAAATCCTTGGCTGGAAGATGATTAGAATCACTCTGCAGGGGAGAAAAAAATGGTTGCAGCGGCTTGAAATCTACGGACGAGCAACCGTATCGATCCAAATCCAAACGGAATTGATTGCTATCATGAGCAGGGTCAGGTTCTCAAAACAGCTGGAGCGAGCAATCCTGATGCAAGGGTTGGCAGCCAGGTTGGCAGATAGTCAAATCGGTCAACTGCAGGATGTTCTGACACTGACACGCGACTTTCAAAGGCCTGGCCTTTGGCAACAACCTGTCTCCCAGTAGAACTGGGACACGTCGTACGCCTCTTTGCCTGAGTGGCAGTCCAGGCGGAATGTGACGCCAAGATATACCAAGATGTGCCAAGCGGATCTCCAAAGATGTGCCAAGTGACTCAAATTTTGCTTCAGCGCCCTTTTGAGGGCATCAGCATCAGGGAAAGCTGCAGCCTGAACACGGTGCTGTGTTGCCCCGTGCGTCTCACGACTGCATGGACAGCATTGGCAAATCAATACGAAATCAACGTCAATTCACACAAAATGCCCATCCAAATGCCTGCATAGCCTGCACATTAAAAGCAACTTAAGATGTCCAGAAATGTCCAAGCCTGAGGTGCAGAATCCCTCCCCATTGATGGGTCATGCGAATTCTGGTGCTTATCCTGCTCTTTGCTGGACATCCTGGAATTTCTGGATGTCGAGGGCGATGGCACTGGAACCTGGGCATGCCGATTTTACATAAATGTTACATAATGCCAAATAATCTATCAAATGACATGGTTGTGACTCCAAACTGTCAAAACTTTGGACTTGAAAATCTGGAGTGAGTCCGACTGGAGTCCCAAAAAAACGGAGTCCCAACGGTCCAGCTTGGTCCATCCTAGTCCATAGTCTTGAGACGAAAACCATGAACAAATAGTTGTTTGGAACTGTTGAGGATTGTTCAGGCTTGCTCTAGTAAACTAAAACAGACAACGCGAAATCCGTGAGAACCTGTGGTTTCCCACAAAAATCATCTACAAATGGCGCATGTTCTATCATCTATGTGAGCTTACTGGAGGGTACCATCGGTTGGGCATTGGAGCCCTGAGCTTCCGGCAATGGCCGCTAGGGCCACCGGATGGCTTCCCTCAGGCAGCAGCCGATGGGCTCGAAAGGGGAACCCAGAGAATCTGAAGACAACATGTGATGGATGGTTCTGATACACAAGATGTATGTTTCCAAACGTCATATAGCTACATAAATCATATATCCTAGATAGATAGATAGATAGATAGATAGATAGATAGATAGATAGATATACGCATGATTACGATATATACATATATATGTATATATCAAAAAAAAACAGCATGCGCTGGATACTATTAGATACTAGATATGTCAGTACAATTTGTGCCAGGGGCTTGGCTGTCCCACCGGCACAACCCCAGCGCGTAGCCCCCCCCCCCCGTTTCCAGCAGCCAACCAAGGTTTCCCGTCAACCAGACAGACAACCAGCCATCTGCAGCCCACAGTCTTCCAAATAGGAAAGGAAGATAGTTGTTACTTAAATTCTTCATGAAGAATCAAAATTCCCACCCCCTCTGAACAAGATGTTGATAGTCGATAGTTGTACTGGGAAAAGAATCGAGCCGTTGCTTAAATTCTTCATGATTACAGTGATTTCACCTTCCGTCATACTTGTCGTTGAATGGCCGCAGCACAACCTCAAATCCTGGCCGTACAATTTCTCAAATGAGATGGCCAAACACACTTGATGACGTGACTGATCACCCCATTTGTGTCCAAGAGTCTGTTCCAGCTTCACTGTGACTGGGATCAGCCCAAGCCTGCATCAGGTTTGACTACTCCCGAAGGGTGCAGCAACAGCACCAGTGAAGGGCAATCACTATCTTGGATGCATATGGAACTATCTGAAAAGGGGTAAACCCCGCAGATTGCAATTGTCCAAGGTCAATGATGACAATCCAGCGGGAATTGAGGATACCTCATTTTCAGACAGACCCATATGCTGACACCTCACCAAGCTCGTCGGCATTTGCCACAGGCTGTAGGTTTTCTCAAGTTCTTCTCATGATGATTCTATGACTATGTGATAAAGCTGACCCGCCTGCGCCAATTCAGAGCCTGCGACATGCACGCAGCCATGAAAGAAAAACCCGATGCCTCTGCCAATGCTCCACA
Source organism: Symbiodinium sp. clade C Y103 (assembly GCA_003297045.1). Lineage (NCBI taxonomy): Eukaryota > Dinophyceae > Suessiales > Symbiodiniaceae > Cladocopium > Cladocopium sp. clade C. The sequence goes on from BGPT01001374.1 coordinate 68,068, forward strand.
CGCTTGACGCAAAGCAATATGGACTCGCTGCACCGATGCCTGCTGGGTAGTCTGACACGTCTTGCTCGTGCAAGATTCCAGGAACGCTGTGTTTGCCTGGCACGGGTCATCGATGCCAGGCAAAGGAATAAGATTACAAATATGAACGATGTAAGTAGGTATACGGTATGTATATCTCTCTCTCTCTCTATATTATACATGAGCAATCTCGGAAACTGAAGGTTCGCAAAAAGGATGCGAAAAGGACATTATCAAATTTGGGAAAGTCCCATCGCTTACTACAGGTTTGTACAAGAATGATGTATGGCTTAAAGGAAATGATGTATGTGCACAGGTATGAGATAACCCTAAAAAGGGTTATCGATGGGTATCACCGCTTGGGAAGGTCCCATCGCTTGCCTCATGTTTGCACAATGTTTGAAACCAATGTCCGTCCCTTAGATGTTTCCTATTGCCGGAGTTTTTGCGGTGGCTCACATATAATCACATAATATCACATATATCCATAGCATGGCAATCTGCACATCAAAACATTACAACATCAGACATCAAATTCGGCTCCGTTCCATACCGTGCCCACCTCCGTCTATGTCTGCTAGTCGGGACTTCAGCTGCTTGTTCTCGCGATGAAGGCCGACGGTTTCCTGGAGTTTAAAAAATGTCCAATCACGATGGCCTGGAGGTCATGGGAATATATCGGAATAACTATGTTGAAAATGTTGCGGATGAAAGAGCACAAATTTAAGCAATCAATGCCCTTTCTTGATCGAGTGCTATTTTTATGTATTTTTTGGATCTTTGACCCAGGGGAAGGGAAGAGCGAAGCCTCAGTACATTTTGTTGCCAAGCATCCTTCTCGATCTCCTTCAGCCCTTCGGCTTGTTTGGAGAGGAGGCTCCTAACAGAAAATTTAGAGCTGCGCCAAATCCTCCCAAATTGGCCCCCAAATAGGCAGAACTAATGTTGATTGATGCCTTTTCTGCCAGGCTTCACTGCACGGTCTCTGCAGCCAAGTCTCGTCATCGAGTCACAAGTGGCACCCACCAGCTTTTGCAAACTATCCACCTGGCGACAGAAAAAGGAAGAACATTGGAATAGAAACCACAAGCGACACAACACATCCATGCGCTAAGATTTTGATATTCGCATACATGCGCACTAAATGCTACCGCTGCTACCAGGCAAGAACATACTCAGGACCTGATGAAGAAGTTGCGATATGGTGGAAGGCTTCTTGTGGTCGAGGAGCTGCAAGGAGCCCTCGAGTCGAAGTGTGGTCCACTGGTGGCTTCGCTGGTGTATGTGGCATTCTTGTTTGATGATATCAGAAAGGCGTAGCAGGTGGCTCACAAAATTCACCAGCCAGCTCTAGTTTTATCTTTTCTCATCGGTTTATTGCACCATAGGCCACACCATAGTCTCATTTGCTTGCACAAGTTATGCTCCAACTTTGCAACAGCAGCAGAGCCAGCCACGACCCACCTTGTCCATTCTGATCTCTTCCTAAGTTTTTAATTGGCCATTCTCGCCGGGAGAAAGACAACAAAGTACAGTACATCGGTCAAGATCTCATCCCAATCCACCCAAGCTTTCAATGCCTTCGTTGAACTAAAGCCAAGTTTTGCCAAGTTGCAAACAGACTCTCAATGCGTTCAATGTCGGAGGAGTTACCACCACTTATGGCCGACATAAGCTTGCCCAGTGGCCTGGGCTGAAGGGATGCGGGGACTTACCCAACTGAGCTTACCCAACCTATGCTGGATGCATCTGGATGCTGGATGAAATTGAAGTGTATGAAGCCGAGAGGCAGTCTCCCTTGCACGAGGCAGCAGGACCAGTGCTTCCGTTTGAACCACGGTGCTGATCACGTCGTTTGTCGCGTTTGTCTGATGATATTTGGGGATGTTTGGCGATGATCTAAATGTTCAAACGGCGACTTGGGATTCTCTTGGACGAAGAAGCAGACTAGCAGTAGGTATGAGAGGGGAGCACTGCATCATCAATCATGATATATCATGATCAAAGAGGCAAGTTCATGTCCTTTCATTCATGTCATTTCATGTCATTTCATGTCACCTTCATGTCATGTTTGCATTGCCCGGCATTCTGAGTTTAGACCTTTTCGTCCTGGGTCACGGAGCTGAAGCCAATGAGCTCTGGGAATATGTACAGGGAAACACTTGGACCAAACTTTGGGAGGGTCAACCGTCAACGGTCCACCCCCCATGACCCTGGTGAAACATCAGTAGAAGGTGGTGTCTCTATTGAGATGCCTTTGTGCTGACGAGTATGCCTCTGATTTGCCGAAGCAGCCCCAAAGATAGTTTCCCAGCATCACAGGTGTAACTGGAAAGCCTTTCATCCTGCCAAGCCTGGCGAGGCTGCTGAAAACGGGTCTGTTGGGAGGACAAAAATTAATGGGACAACAGCATGCGTCTCCACAAACATGTCCATCTATGAAATCTCCTGGCTGTGGGACCTAGCTGTCTGTCCAATCAATAATCTGGTCCAACTGATCTCGCCCCTCCTTCACACAGTCATAGGCTAAATACCTGTACCATCATGTACCATCCTAACTATATCAATATTGTGTCCACTCTATGCACTCAAGTTTGAGCTCTGCCCCGGGTACTGTTCCACCAACGTGACTGACGAGTCACCAAGCCATATCCTCCAGTGCTGCCGTGGCAGCTGCTCGGAGGGACACTTCTGCCGCACCGCCGGTCGTCAAGTCGGTGTTGGCATCAAGACTTCGAGCCAAGTCCTTACTTTTCAGGGAAGCCAGCCAGTAAACCCATGAGCCTGTCGGGCCAATGGATGCCAACGGGAATCGTGGCAACACATGGCCCATTCATAGGGGCCCATGGATTTCGCATTGACAGTTCTAGATGATCCAGTTTCTCCGGCTCGGTAGCTTCTGTCAGCTTGACTGCTTGTCATGAAAAGCATGCACAAACAGGCACAAAATAAAAAAGGCCTTGGAATGGAAGGGTTGACCGTTTGTCACCTGTCCTTCTATTAAGCTACTTCCTATCTTCAATTCTACAAGGATGTTGCCTTGCCAGTGCTTGCGGCCGGCTACAATTCCGATCCACGTTTCCACCACAACTAACACCCACAAACACTCCCAGTTCATCCGTCCCATCTGGGCCAGGCTACCCAGGTGGTTCTCACCACTTGATGCTTCCGCAACACAGCGATCACCAACGGGTCAACGTTTCCGGTCAACAAGTCGATGTCTGCGAAGTCAAAACGATCATCCAACAGGTGGAACCGTTCCTCGGCATTTGCAAGCTGGGACTTGAGGCAAGGAATTGGTGATTCAGAATTCCTTGCAGCTTTTCTTGCAGCCTTTGTAGTTGAGTTGAACAATGTTGAAAATCTAAACTTCAAACAAGGGGCATAGAGTTCGCAAACCACCGCCTGTGCCTTCTTGTAGAAATAGATGGGCAGGCGCTTCAAATACGCCGTGTCCTGACACCGTCCATGGGCTCCACATGGTCAAAACTACAATGGCAGTGCCAAAACCACGCCTGAAAGGCCATCCTTGGTGCCCGAATGCTCACAGCCCATCTGATCATCAAACTCAGTGTCTGAATCCTCTGCTCTTAAGATTTTGAACTGCTTTCAACCGAACAACTACTGCATTGATTCCGTGAAGGCCACCGATCTGCTTCAGATGAGGCTCGGGAACATCTCTGCAAGCTCTTGTATCAGCTTGCTCGCTGCATGTTTGTCACCACGAACTTCGTCTAAAAAGTTCATAAGGTGCTCCGCCATACTCCTGAGAGAGACTTCTCATGCTCACACAAAATGCAAGTCATGCAACCACACTGCAGGATCTTGCCACATCTTGCCATACTCCAGTCTTGTCGCAGTTTGCCGAGAAGTGTCTTCGCATGCTTCTTGATGAGGTTCTCGCCAATTTCATGCACCACCTGCAGGACTTGAAACTGTCCCATGTTATCCCTTTCGGTGTTGTAGCTGACGAGCTGCCATCAGGCCATTGACTGGCCTGGTGCAATTTGTGCACAAACCTGGGGAGAGGCTCGGTACAACCGCACTCTCTCGGCTAGAAAATGCGAAGAATGCTGAATGCTTGTGAACTTCTGATTCGACCCACTTGCCACCCCAATTAGAGTAATTACAACATATCACAGGCAATTTGCCATGAATTTGAACGATATGATCCTTGATCCCACATTAAGGCAACAAACCAATCTCGAGCCAACCAGTCTTCTAGTTGCATTCAAGCAGCGGTTCCAAGTGCTTAGCATCCTCAAGTCCGAGATGCATGGCCATCGCTTTGTGGTTGAGGCTGTACAGCCATTCCTTGGTGCTGTGGATCACCAGCACTCATTGTGAAAGCAGGTGCTGGCCATTGCTGGCCCACCTTGGAAACTGGTGAAATCCTATGGGACCAACCGAGTTTGAGGGTCCCTCCATAGTTGAAGCGAGCATCAGCCTTCAAGTCGGGACACAGAGAAGAGAGACTCTCGACTCCTTGTTTGACCTAGGATTACGGAAGTGGAGCATGCATAGCTGTCAGTTTTATGTTCCATCAGCAATCTCGCATCCTTGTCGGGGGAAATGATCAAGAACATTCAAAGGTGCGATGCAAATGAGGGTTCTATCACATGTTTGTTAGACCCATCCTGCCAAAACATCAAAAACTTGGCCGTCGCCGAGACACCGTGGGCCAAGCACCTTTCCCATGGAAGCTGCGAAGCTCATCACGCCAACTGGATCCGAAGTCCATGGCACCGGCCAACACGACCATGGCAGCTTCCTCGAGGCAAAAAACTCGCGCAGCGTAGCCCGAATGTGACAACTTAGTCCCTGCTTAGACAGTAGAGGCAACATGACGTCACCATCAAGTAAATTCAGTTAAGTGTCAATAAGTATGATTACAAAATCTTGTGTTCTCAAATTCCGACTTCCCAATGTCTGCAGAATGGATGGTGCCGGTGAAAGGCATGGATTCCAACAGTCCTCATGGATCTGCTGTGAAGCTTCAGCAGCAAGCGGACCCTGAGAGTGGCAGGAGCTGGTTCGTAGCCATGACTAATGTGGCAAACCCAACAATTAAAAAAAAAAACTTGTTGCCTTCCAACTGGTGCAAATCAGCATTGTGCATGGTAGTGTATACGTGTTTTGCAACCGCCCATTTCATGGTTTCAGTATGGGCTTACTGTTTACCACAGATACGCTGCGCGGTGATGAAAACTGAGACTACTGCGAAAGGATGCTGGTTCGCCATCGCACAGACATCCTCAGATTTCAGCTGGGCCACTAGGAAGTTGGCAGGAAAGACATTTGAAATAACGCTATTTGATGCTGTCTGATGATGTTTGCACTGCTGCCACCAAAGAGTCCTCAAAGTCCAAGGAAGCAGCAAAGCAAGCCGCATTCATGCGGCTCATCCAAGCTGGAAGACTCATAGAAGAAGCCTTACCATTCACTGACACTCCAAACTTTCGACACAAGTCCGACAGCTCACATTGGACACACGCCACTGATCAGCCCTCTGCTTAGGCCCACCAAGCAACAACATCTTGCAAAGCACACACAGAATGACGGGCTCGCTCTTGACATGGCATTGATGCCATGTGCCTCAATGCAAGAATTCTGCCTCTGGCCGGTGCCTTCTCACATGAAAATCTGCAAGGAATTGGGGTTTTACATGGTTTTACCGTTTTACCAAAGCTGCTTGTTCGAGACGCATAACCGATCCAATTGAAACAAGACTCGAGAAGTCAGGCAGCTCCTCTACATCGCGCCAAGCTCCCAAAGACGGCGCCATGAGGAAACAAAGAAAGAACTTGTCAAGACGTCTATCATTCGGATCTATCATGGCCCAGCATCTATTCTAACAAGCTGTTTTTTTCAGTTCTGCAAGTCTGCTATAGTTTGAAGGTTTGTAGGACATGTTGAGCCCACATTTGGCACATCTGTACAGAATCATTGACAATCTGTGCTGGTGCGCAGGTCTTCTGCGCTTGGGGCCAAAACTTGTGATGGACTTTTCACTCGAAGCGCATCGATCCTGATGCCCATGTTGCCAGCTGCTACATGCTGAAACCAATACAAGACTTGCCCTACTCAAATCTGCATCCGACACTCCCTCCAAAAAAAGAATTGTGATTGTGCTTCTGCATGCCGATCCTGCGTGCCTGTCACCTCTTTTCTTTCTCTGGACAAGCTAAGTCAAATCCATTTGCATGTGAGGCTTCCCTGGCATGTGAGGCAGCATCCCGTTGCATGTTGATGCGACCTCAAGCTTGAATAGCTCACTTGCTTAGGATACTTGTCATAACTGATGATACTTTGAGCACATTGCTCTCTTAAAGATCTTGAGCTCCGCGCAGGGCCACCCAAACATGCCTGCAAGGAGGGGAAACAAAAGAAAATCCAAGCCATGCAAAGAGCTCACCCGCCTGATGCAGCTGAGACTGCTGCTGTAGCTGAGGCTGCTGAGGCTGCTGAAGTTGCTGAAGCTGGGGCTGCACATAGGGCAGCATTGGCATTTGTGAGCGCCCATCGGAACCGACATTCGCAGGCACGGGGATATGCACCATGCCCTGTGGTGCGACCTGTGCGCCCTGCAGCACACTCTGCAGGACGCTTTGCGGGAGGCCCTGCGGCATGCCTTGCAGAACCTGTCATCACCCATTCGTGAGCTGATCCCATCTGAAGTCATTGCAAAAGACCATCGCAAATTAAGAAAGTGACAAATGAATGATCCTTTTTGATCTGTAGTCTGAAATGTCCAGTCTCTTCCGATGATGTTGGCATTTTCGGTGGCCTGCCCTGATGGCACTGGGGGCCATGGCTGCAAGTTCATGGCACCTGCTGGGAGCGCGCGCTTTCTTTGGAAGTTGGGGCTTGGCAACAAATGTATCAGATTCAAACAAGCCAAGCCTGGCCCGAAGTGGGGCGCAGGGTGCTGCAACACAGCACCAGCCTAATGCTGCATTTAAAGCTGAAAGTACCCCTGTACCATGCTTTCAGTTTGTGGAAAGTGCGGGTAGGAACAATATATAAATGAGCAAGCAGAGAATAGAACAAACAGCAATGCCCCCACACAGCAAGTGATTTCACACTGATCTACCAGCTGGAGGAAGCGTCTCCAAAATCATCACTCAGCTTCCAGCCGGCAAAACGGGCACAGCTGCAGGCTGAGGAGTCAAAGGTGCCACTTCCCTTCACACAACCACAGACCAAAGCTCTGATGGGGTGTTTGTTACCCATCGATTTTGGAAAACTTCTTGAAACAACAGGGAAGTTTCGGACGTTTCGGAAGTTTCGGAAGTGATGCTGATGCTACACCTGGTGGATCTTCGGGATCTCGCAGCTGCATGTGCTGCCTCTGCAGCCTGTCGGAGAAGCTATGGACATGGCAGTGGATGTCGATCAACACACTACTATGGGGTGGATGAAATCCATTGAAATCCTAAAGTTAGACCACTAAAATCATTTGAGATTACTTTATTTGACTGACAGCAATACAAAGCAATCTATATCAGGTCTACCATGACAGGTGCAACTGGTGCAACAGTCTCTTCCAGGTAACCAACTCCCACCTGCGCCGCTGCCTCCGCTGCGTTGGCGGCCTCTCGAGCTCGCCTGCTGGGACTTCACCAAACCAAAGCCCCAGGTTCCAGACGCTACAAATGGGATTACTGTCGTTCAATAGCACACCCAGATGAGTAAAATCAAATCTCGAAATAGTATCCAATAGAAGTAAGGTAAAGTAGGGCAAAGCATCACTGTTCTATCTTTTGGGAGATTTGGGCCTTACCAGATGTAGATTGAAGCCCCATGCTGGGCTTCCAGCATCCAATTCAATGTGAGAATTTCTGTGGACTTATCATTGGTTGGATCAACAAGTTGTAGCGCTATCTGGCCCAACTTTGCGGTGGTGACTCCCCAGCCTGACAGCTACCACCATCTCATCAGGATCTGTCACAGATGCGGCTTGGTTGGCCATGTTGGCAGCCTGACGGCCAGTGAGCACGGCAGTCACGGCAGCATGGAAAGAAAAATGATAGGACTCTCAAACCTTCGATGGTTCAATGCTTGAAGACAACCAAGACTTACAAATCCCGAATCCCCATTTCCCTTTGACCCTCGAACTTCAATCCATACCTTGGAAATGCTTGGAACCACCTTGGAACAACACCCCAATCTCTACCACGAAGATCTGAACCACAGAATTCAAGCACCTCCAAGGCAGAGACTCTTGCTCGTTCCGCTGCCTCCGCTATGTCCTCCACAACGGCTCGGTAATCAGCTCTGGTGGAGGCTACCAAGGGAAAGCATTTGGATAAGGTCGAGTGAGTGCTGGTTATCCGCGGTTATCACCTTTCAATCCTTTTCAATCCTCTTAAAAGTTTTTTGACCAAGTGGGGATGGGCACAAGTCCTCAGCCGTCAGTCCGTTCGGGCGGGTTGGTGGCCCGGGATCCGTTGATGGTGGCTGAGGGGCACCTGGTTCGAGTTGTTAAGAGTTGGGACGGCTATGTATGGCTATGTAAGAGTTCAAGAGTTGAGACATGTTAAGAGTTGAGACACTGCTTGACTGGTGCCTTCCAAAGCTCCATCAGGCAGCATCATTGCCGACTTCACATAGGACAACTTGGGGAAATATGTCTGGAGGTATGCATTCCTTAGCAGAAGTCATTTCAAACTTCCCGGCACACATTTCAAAGAAAACAATGTGAACCAAGCTGGCCAAGAAATCCACTGAAAAAAATCTGCCAAGATACCCTTCGGCTTGGATTCTGCTGGTGTCCTCAGCTGACACCATGCCTGCAGCGAAAACACGCCTGCAACACCGAGGCTTTGACAGGACCTTCGCCACCAAACTCGACTATGTCGCCTTGGTGACAAGAACGAGTCGGAAGGGTCATCATGTGGGCACGCGCATCTAGTGTGCCATGATTCCATGATTCGGCTGATGTTCCAGCAATGAGTGCTAATCTCTCTCCATCGCCATCTCCAATGAGTGCTAATATGTTCCAGTATTGTTGTGTCGTTATGCCTCTCTTTTCGACCAGTCGCCATATGTGGTGTCAATGCGGTCTAGCACATCCAATGAACTCTCTTCAACTGCACCGATTGGCGTCTCCTCACGCAGTGGCCCTAGACTCTCACCAGGTTGCCCATCGCAATCCCACACCATCCATGATTTGAAATTCCTTACCGCGGTTCTGCATGAATGGAAGCTGTAAAGGAACTAATGCAAAGTGTGAAATTCCGTAAAAGTCCCTTCACCAGAAGATACCATACATTTATGTATATATTTATGACTCTTGACATTTTTTTCAGTACGTTTTTTTCCATTGCCTTTCTGGGCTTGGTCGCCAGCTACGTTTCAAAATTCCGGTTCCCTTCCAGTTCCAGTCCCAGCTCTTGTCGCCGAGGCAGTGGGACATGTCCCCGACGCAAATGAAGAGTGTGGCCCTTCTGGAGGCTGGACCTGGAGATGTCACTGAGATACATCGGGTTAACATAACACATCAAAATACATCAAATACATTAGACATCATTAGACCAAATTTAAGAATTTAAGATCTATAGACTCTATCTGCCATCAACTTCCATCATCCTCCCCTATGTCCAGATATGTCCAAATGTCTGATTACTTGAAACCATCCATCCACTTCAAACTTGTGTGATGGGATCCTGCTTCTCATCGACACACATCCGGTGGGCTGGCACTATCCGCATGCCCGACGGCTGCCTACTGATGCAAAGGACACTGCTCCCTGCAGAAACGGCACTCCTGCAGGTGAAATGCGAACTTGGCAAGACCTGAAGTCAAAATCAGTATCCTCAAGCTCACAAGCTTACACATAAGACGTCCGGCGCCTGTAGGAGGATCATCTGGAATCGGAGCCCACATACGCTTTGGAGGCAAACCAAACTGGACGATGCACCCCTGCGCAGCAAAGTTGTTGCGGTGCATCTTGGGAACTGCTGACCGGATGGGCCTGAATGGCGCGATAGAATGCCAAATTGGTCAGGTCTCCCCCGGAGACCAGCTCGATGAATCCTTGTTGCAGTGCGATGTACTACGTGATCCATCTCCAGCTTAGACACTGAAGTAGAATGCAAAAAAGCAGCACAAATGGATTTGAGTGCTACTACTGCACCACCTCAGATTCAGGAGAACCTTATCCCAACCTGTCCCAACCAAGCAGCTTCTTGCACCATGTGGAGCCCAATCCTTAGCAGCTTCAGCAACTGAATCCCTGAGGCCTTCTGAGGCCGCCTGAGGACAGCACATGTCGCAGGAGGATATCAATGGGACCCACGGTAGTGTCAAGCCTTGCAGTCTGAGTTTGAACCCCCTCCATGCAGGCAGCTTGCCTCGCCTCACCAGCTGCATGACGGGCCGCAGTGCCTAAGACATCAAACAGGACCAACTCCCACCTACTCAGCTGCTGTCCAAAATGTTCTCCAATGTTCTCCAATGTTTCAATAACTATATCTTAATATGTTCTCGTTTTTGACCCAAGGTCTTTATCCACTTCTCAGCACTTTCAGATTCTTTGGGGGGTCCTCGATGTTGAGCTTGTCTTGCGGGAAGGGATCCCTGAGAGCGGATCAGCGCAAAACTTGTAGGCATATGCCATATGCTGGCTGCTGGCATGTTCAATTCAAAAGGCATGGCTGCCTGGAATCCTCAGTTTCGTCCATCGGCACCTCTTTCGAAACCTCCTGACCAATCGCATACAAACACGCGTGCAACGGTGCAACCGTGCAGCCAACAACGGGCTACTCCAGTCCTCGTGCGCAACTGCCTGTCTCCATGTCATGTAAAATCTTGAAAACGTGTGCCACTTCATAAGCAATGCAGGTGTGGCTTGCAAATCGCTGAAGATAGCATGTCCTGCTTCATTCGTGCGAACCTCCAAGACCTTCAATTCCCAGTCATCAGATCCCTCTGGCTGAAGCAAAGCCTGAGCTGATTGCCATTCAGCACTGCGGTGCTAGGTCGGTTAGCGGGCCAGACTATGCCAGACTGCACTGAATCAAAGTTTGAGCTTCGGTCTAGCACGCTTCCAACTCCACATCCATCTGGAACTCGAATCTGCACTTTGTCCGAACCATTTTTCACCGGCCTGGAGCAAGAGACGTAAGGAGAGACTGGATTCCGGCCAACACTGACATAGTGACAGTGTAACTGCAGATAGTGGCAGATGAAGGTAGTGAGCGATACGAACTGTTTTCAAAAAACAGAAAAGACAAAAGATGAATCGATAGAAACTCATCGATTAACTGATTCCGAGTTGTTATTTGAAAAAACGGTGTTTATGCCGCAGCAACATTTTCAGAGACGCAAAGGAAAGGACAATGACTGGACAACTGGGAATCGAAAAAACATGACAGCTAAGAGCCTTTTGAAGGAGTACAGAAGCACCCCCAAGGATCAGTCGCAAAATTACAGAGGACCAAAACAAACACGGCAAAGGCAGTAGCAAGGAGTAGAGGTTAAAGGAAAGGGGAAAAACGAAGGTATTAATATAGTTCCAGCAGCTGCTGCAGGAACAACCAGTAGAAAATGGTAGGCACAGTTCCTTCTTTCGTTCCTTCCTGCTTCCTTGCTTGCCTGAATGCTTGCTTGATTCCTCCTCCTCCTCGTCCTCCTCCCCTCCCCCTCCCTCTCGTTCTTTCTTCCTGACTCTCCAGTTTCCTCCATTATGTATATTCTCCTTGTGTGGCTGTAATTCGTGCCCTTTGATCCTTGGATAGCTTTTGAATAGTCACGCTTGGATGTGCATGCAGGTTCCAAAGTGGGAAATTACTATATCTATAATATCTATATAATTCTATATGTACGATATGCCCCAGCTGCACATGTGTTAACAACCACTTCCCAACAGGGATGCATCCTGAAGTATTCATTGCAATTCGACTTGGACTTGAAGTCTTTGATCTGTCTACGGTGGCATTCACCGCTCACAACAGGCCTTTCCGGTTTTATATTGTGTGCGCGTGTGTGTGTGTGGCACGATGTGCAATACAATTTGCTGAGCACCAGACACACTCAACACCATCCCTGGCGTTGCCTTATTGCTGCAGGACTATCATGGAATCCTCGAACGCAGTCAGTCCACATGCTCAGCGAGCAAACTCAGGCGATGACACCATTTGGCACTGTGACCTTTACCTCGCATAGGGTCGCAGTCACAATCTTTGATACAACTTTTTGCTCCGCTAAGTCGATGCACCAGCCTGATAGTTTCGAGTCGTTGCCATTTCAAATGCTCAGCCTCAGTAAGGTATCTGTTCTCGCTGCGTGAAGTCAGTCTTGGAACCACACATGCCCCTTCTGATGTTTTTTCAGGACGCTATGTTACATCAGGTCCGGTGAAACATGAAGCAGCTTTAATAGGTGGGCATTTGAGGACGTGGACTTGGTCAGCTCAACTTCGGGGAGAATGTCCACATGTCCTCGACCCAACTGTCTTGGGCTCCCACCCGCAGCTTTGGCGGGACGCAGGGCTGGACCCAGGAATCTTGCGCGACTGTTGCAACATGTTGCAACAATGTTTTTATTGTTCTTCTGTCCAAAAGTTTTTTTTTCATTTGCAAAGTTGGAGCTTATGTGTTACCTGTGCATTGCTCCTTGATGGCCATCCACAGTGTGCTTCTGCATAGGTCTCAAACAAGCAGCACCCTCCCTAATTTGAGCATCAAAGAGGCAGCCGGCCATTGTCATAAGTTTAGCTCCACACAAAGCTCTTCCATCATACATCAGCCTCCATCAGCTGGGTCAAGGGCTTACTGTTGTTCCTATTTGGTCAACCCACATGGTTAAGGCATCTCGGCCTTTTTGCGCGAGAACTTTTCATCTTCATTACGCAACTATTCTTGGTTGGAGGGCACGAAGACAAACTCCAAATTGAAGCGCTGGTTTCTGCTTCGTCACATGTCTGTACAGAAACGCTGTCGCCGCAGGGTACAGGGCTACTAAACATTCCCATTAATTCCGGATGTGGTCTGGACAGTGCCAAATCCAAATCATTCCAAAGAGCACGAGCTCATGATGTAGCCTCCCATGCCAAGCTGTACAAAATGGGTGGCATACTCCTTGAATGCCCAACTCTGCTAGTGATAGCGAACTTCAGGTCACAGAGTGGTCACCCCCTTCTCCACGACAAGTTGCGGTGCAGCTGATCTGCTCTGGCGCGGGCTGTCTTCAGTCTTAGTTTCAAGGGCTGCAGCTGGGATGCAGTGTGCCTGAAGCAAGAACAATCACGAGTGTCAGCAGAGTGTGCTGTCAGTGCGCTGTCAACTCTGTCAACTTACAATTCAGATCAGACAGCAGAGGCAGAGTGTCAGCGCTGTCTGCAGATATGCCCCTAGCTGTGACAAACACGGAAGCTGACGGCGCCTCACCAACTGCTGACGAAGCTTGAGGTCCCTGCCATTTGCCGTTTGCAATTGAATGTCCTTAGAATCAGAAAAACAATGGAAAACAATGGAAAACAATGGAAAACAATGGAAAACAATGGAAAACAGCGCATGATGCTCATGGCCGCAATGAGTCCCAAATTCTGCATTTTTGAAAGGAGCGGCCTTTTTTACCAAAACAAAACAAACGTTGAAAGAGGGGAAAAACATGTGCTTCATACCTGCCCTACATGCAGCTATTAAACCGGCATCATGTTGGCGAAAAGATGCTACATGCTGCTATACAAAGCAATCATCATATTGAATAAAGGTCGTTTTGGTCACCTTATATAAGCGGATTCCCTTTGGTTTGTGTCGCTAAACCATTCCCGAGGTGAGCTTGCTTGAATTGGCCATGTTTGGATTTCCCCTCAGCCGTCCCTGTCACCTTTGCCAAAGCTATCAAGCCACGTCCAGCTGTACCAAGCAAGCAGAAATTGCAGCCTCAGCGGCATCTGCATTTCCACCTTAGTTTGAGCCAACCACTGAAGTATGACTATGGCCGCTAGTCCATCAGATCAGGTTCTTTGCCCCAAAAGCTGCATTGGCTGGAAGCCTGGCAATTCACTAGCATGCTCCAGGGCACGGCTTTGCTGCATTGCTTCTTTGAGGGCCTCAAGGAAATTGAAAAGGAGGCCTAGCAAGACATGAAGTATCAAGGGTATCACCAGGACACCCTCGCCTCAAAAGTCTGCTGCAACGCAGGATCTTGTCCTTGAGTCCTTGTGAGGCAAGGCATCAAGATCTGGTTGTCAAACGATGGCTGGAGACCACTTACAGACAGCTGAAGACTGTTTGGAATTTCATGATGTCACAAAACCCACTTACCAATTATATAATCCTCTGGCATCATCCACCACCCAGAAGGGACAGGGTCTACAAGCCAAGCAGCTGCCATTCCTCGAGTAATTTTCGAGATAGCCCATCAAACTGGGAGACATGTGTGAAGAGGCTTGTTAGATGTTCTGCCAGCCTCAGTGATGGAAGAATGTGGCCATACTATCTCTCTCTCTCTCTCTCCATCGCATACTATGTGGCCTAGCATTGTGCGCTTGTTGGGCACTCTTCCCCCTGCCCATGTTGTAAATCTGAGTGTCTGAGTGTGGGCAATCATCATCTGGCGATGGGTCTCTGAAAGGCAGTCTGGCAGCTGATCCTGCACAACTTGCAACTTACAATAAGGAAGATCGCAATACGCTCCGACTGTTCTGTCCTTGTGCCATCGAAGTACATCCTAACGACAGAACACGTCAATTTAGAAAGTGACAACCCGACTCGGCCAAAAAACCTGCGAAGCTCGACCAAAGATGGCTAAACGGCTGAAGCTAGTCATGCTTGTCTCTGTGCAACATAGTGCAAACATGGCACCACACTTCGCTGACACCTCTCGCAGCAGGTGAGCTTCAGGTCCCGAGTCGAGAAGCCCAGATTGACAATGAAATTGCAATGCCTCGAGCCACCAATGGATGGGTATACGGTATACTCGATATGGCTCCGATATGGTTTATGTATGTTTATGTCAGTTTATGTGGTTTGCTCATTCTTGTTCCATTGCATGACCTTGCGCATCTACTTACGTTGAGTCGTTGGGGCTTTCCCTTGTGTTTGCCAGCGCGCGGGGTACTGTATCTACAGGCGTTCATTGCACTTGTAGCTTCTAATGCTAACAAAAGATCCCACAGGAGAGATGTCAAAGCTCCATAGATATCTGGTACAAGCTTTCTCCCTTGATTATCCTCAGAGAGATTGGCAAAGGCGCTTGTCTCGAATAGCTGTGGCTATCAGGCTCTCTGCTTCAAACGTAAGTATTTGTCTACGTCTATCTTAGCTTTTGTCTGTTTAGTCCGAACGCAGCGACTTCGGTTGGTATTACAAACAAAACTGAAAACGAGAAACGCCTGACAACAACCCAACAACCCCAAAAAAAAATAACAACAAAGACCTACCTCAGAGCCACCTGATACAGTAAGATCCAGCAGGTGGGGACGGATGTTGCAAGAGATGTAAGAGAGATGAAGATGGAGAATGGAGAGAAATAGATAAACAGTAATATAGCAATAATAGTAACAATAATCAATAAATAATCTTCAACTCGACCAACAAGATCCGCCAAGGTGCTGCTCGCAGTGCCAGCGCAAGCAAATCATGCAGCGATCAGCTGGACGGTATTCATCCGCCTCAGGCGTGAGGGCCCAGGGAAGGTGACATATGTGACATATCGATATACGGTAGATATCAATAGATAGCAATAGATATCAATAGATATCAATAAACAATAGATATCAGGCATCACAACATATCACAACGAGCAAAATGACCAAGTCAAGCTCTGAGATTGCAAAGCTCGCCACATTGTAGCCGCTTTTGCTGCTCACTCTGGCATTGCAATGTGCACAGGTCTGACCAACTTCTGTGGCTTCCCTGGCTTGTCCATGGGCCTGGGCCACGTTTGGGGAAGCTTGGGAGCAAAGTCGGGAACACATCGTACCGCATGGTGCCAAAGGGATCCAAAGGGTATCAAATGGCATCGGTCACAGCTTCTTGAGGACTGTCAGGGATGGTGTGCCTCGAAGTAGGGTAGCTGCTGCACATCTCGAGAATCGATGATGGACAACAGCCAGTCCTGAATTCGAAAGTTGCTGGAGAAAGAGCCAGGTCAATGGGGAGGACGTAGTAAAGGCCGCCCACCTCCCAATAACAGTGATAAATCGAATCCTTTAGAACTTGCACCTCCTAGCGCTCTATCACGTTGCACCCACGGGATGATCCAAGAGTCCAGTCTGCTGGGCATGTCCTTCTTTCGCCTCCTGGTTTGGACAAAAAGCTTTGACAATGATTTGTTTCTGCGAAACATCATGTAGACTCAATATAGACAGTTCAAAAAGAAACCCACAACTCAGTTCCACGCTCAGCATGCGACTGCCGGAGGCTCAAGAAACTTTGCGTGTGGTCCTCCCAATCGCACCGCGCACCGCTCTAAATTGCACTCTGCAATGAACCCTGAAAGGTATTGAAAGGTTACGTTGCCTGTCTGACGCCGGGGTCTCTAGGACAGCGTGCAGCAGTTCCAGCTCGTGTCGGTGATGCCATCGGGGCGGACCTGGAAGGGTACCATCTTTGGGAACATCTGAAGTCACCAATTGATCAAATCTTATTGAAGTCTTATTGGATCAAAGCCACCTATGTAAGGGCAACCATGACTGTTCCAAATCCTCTCCTGCCTTACCCTAATCCATCCTAATCCTCAATCCCGGAATCCGGCTGAGAAACCATAAAGGGATCTGAAGAGTGGAATCCGTAAGCATGCTCGCTGAACAAGATTAGAAAAACATGCTCACTGGTGCAAATGCCAAAAGACGACTTTGAGGGAGCTGGTAGTGCTGGCTGCATCATGGAATTCATTCTTCGAAGACAGCTCCACCACTGAAGGGTGTTCAAGGATACCAGCATCTATGGGGCTGCAAGGGCGCGCAGGCCAGGACTGCTGAACGGTGGGACAATGCTGCTGTCAAGCTAGCAAGCTGGATCCCTCTTCACAAATGTACCGCTCATCATATTCTAAAATGCTAGCCTTGATTGCACGTTGACGCTTGTGCAGGAGAAATGCATGCCTTCCAGATATATATATATATATATATATATATGTGTGTGTGTGTGTGTTGTCAGCATATGCCACTTAAAATGGTTCTGCTGTGCGCAACCAATTTGCATTTCTGCCATTTGCACGTGGGAAGATGGAATTCAGCCTTTGATAAGCTAAAAGCCATGCAACAACCGGAAGTGAAGCGTGGATAGTGCACCACTGGAAATACTGAGGCTGTTGAGGTGCACAGTTGGGGCCGCCTTTTTGGACTTGAAAGACATCTGGAACTTTGCCCGGATCAATACAGATCAATACAGGAACATTTCTTCCAACGCTTCAAATGCCCCACTGGAAGGTGGCCATCTTGGCCACACTGGGGTATCCGAGTAGGCCACGTAACCATCACAAAAAATCTGAATGACAGTGCTTCTTCGGTGGCAACCACGCATCCATGAGCAGTAAGCTTGGTGGAACTGAGCTGATAAGAGCCAAGTCTTCTCCAGCACTGTGGAACTTAGAGCAGGCAGAACAGGGACAAGAACAAGTCTCACATGACTTTCAACAAATATAACAAGCGTTCCGTGACTCAATCTTGACTCAATGTTGACTCCTGAACACATGGTGCATGTGTGGATTGAATGTGTAGGCTTCTGACTCCTGCAAACGGAAACTCTGTGATGTCAGTGGGTGGGGTCGCAGATTGCCACACATCGTATGAATCGCTGTGCGGCCGCGGAAAACCATTGGGGCCTCGCTGACACATGAAGAAATAGAAACACAGAGAAGACAGACAGGCAGGAACACATAGCCTGAAGGGATACAAACAAAAACCAAGACCGAAACTCAAACTATATAGAGATCTTGGCAGAGACGCGCAGTCTGAAGCAAATGCAGATAGATGTATCGACAAAAGTTCTATAGCAGCATCGCAATCCCTTCCACGCAAGAATGCAATCATTGCAACTCGTATTCTTCGCTGAGCTCGCGGCCAGGTGCCAGAGCCCCACCATAGCTGCCGGCATAGAGTGGCAGCGTGGTTCCCACTGCTGAGGCCGGACCCCTCGAGACACTGAATTTGCGGCAACATGCGGCAACCCATGGAAAGCCCCTGCTTAAAGCCTCTCAAATTTGAATAGCCGAATAGCCCCTGTTTACATCCTTTGACACTTATGCTTTGCCCCGGGTTTTTCCACTTCACCATTTCAATTTGAGGGAATATGTTGACATGTTGAATTGTCAAGCGGTTCTTGGTATCTGCAACTCAGCATAACTCAGCCAAAGCCCAAAGCCAAATAAGCGAAGTGAAAAATCGCAGCTGAAAGGCCCCAGTGGTGGCAGCTCTGGCAACGCAGCACCAAACCCAGCTCCGAAACTCGGCAACCTCGTTGCAGCTGCGCAGATCGATGTTGATCGTGCAGTGGAGCCAGTGCAGCCCAGGGAACGGAGCCAACGGACCAACTTTGGCTGGATCTGGTGGGGGCAAAACAGTTGGCCCAACTTTGCCAGAGTCCCCAACCTGACAATCGGCATTGTTCAAATGACTCGGATGACGTTGGATGCATGTCTAGCTGTCTAGCTTGTGCGCTGCAAATGCCTGCAGAAGGGTGCCAGCACTTTTTCGATCTGGTCGCGTTAGCGACAAAGCCTCAGCCGCAATTTGTTGCTCAAGTCAACCGAAATTGAAACATGCAATTTAGCAACGTCACTAAGGTGCAATTTTTCTTAACAAACATTGGAGAAAAAGAGCAGCCAACTCTTCACTTGGTGCTCACATGTGCTCGCCAAGGCAGCTGATGCGGGCCACTTACCGACTCGATGCGCTTCTGCCTCCATGCGCTCGGTTGCCTTGGTCATTCAAGCCATG
Source organism: Symbiodinium sp. clade C Y103 (assembly GCA_003297045.1). Taxonomy (NCBI): domain Eukaryota; class Dinophyceae; order Suessiales; family Symbiodiniaceae; genus Cladocopium; species Cladocopium sp. clade C. Next base: position 86,978 of record BGPT01001374.1, read on the forward strand.
GCTTTGATTTTAATTAATCGACTTTCGCCTCCAATTTTGGCACAAGTTTCATGAAGTCATCATGAAACTCATCTGATAAAATATCCAAAATTATCGGACATTGGGGATCGTAATTTATCAAAATCCAAAGTATGATGGTTGAAACATGACGAAACATGTTGAAAATAACAAAGGATTGAAACCACCAAATTGTCTTAAATCCTGCTTGATCTCAGCCTTGCTGGACCGCCCGGTGTTGAGAATTTTGTAGCAAGCGACAGCACGCGCCAATGCCTTCCACATCGCAGTCTCAGCGGACATACTCGGTGGACCTCGTTGATAAAAAGCAAGTGTGGAGACAGGTTTCAATGCTATCCCTGAAAAAATGTAGGAGGTGTGACCTACAAAGAAACACTTGAAGATACTTCGTCCATGCAGTTTCTCCTGATTTGACGTGCAGCACATGACGTGCAGAAGATGGGGCACTAAAACACGTGGTTTTCGGAGGTAACTTGGTGCCACCAAGATTCTGAAGGCAGGCGGTGCATGCACATCCGTTGTTGTCGGTGCATCCAGCACACTGCCCACTGCATAGACAGCCTGACCCAGCCAACCCCAAGTGCAGACAGCCATGAAGTCACATGATGTAAGGTACTGTAAGGTTGCGACTGGGAAAGCTGGACCAGATCCGCCAACCACTCGATTCCTGGGCTGTGGCAATTTCTGGCGGTGTCATTTTGTTTGTAGCTTTCAGACTGCCGAGACGCATGGCGGAAAAGTGGGAGACAGGCGGAAGTAGGCCCAGCGATCCGCAAAGATGCCCATCGTTCGCGCGAGGACAAAAAGAGTACGAATATGACTGGGGCTTGTGTCTCAAGGGTGAAAGGCATTCTCTGAGCAACTCTATCTAGTGGCCCGTCTCTTTTGCTGAAAGGCGTGTCTTGGGCGTGTCAATACATGGTCGTTATAAATGGGCAAAATTGTTTGCTTTCCTGGATCCTTGATGTATGGAATGTATGGTCACGGTCGTGGTGCCTCTCAAGGCCAGCGTCAGCCAAAAACCAATTGTCATCGACACCGCTTTTAGAGAAAATCGAAGGCAAGAACGGATGAAGCTTCCCAGGTTCGTTTCAAGTTTCATGCAGGTATCGCAACATTGCAAGTCTTTTCCGCATCTTTGTGGAAGTTATGGCATTCGATTTGGAACTCATGCAGTTGAAACGCCAGGCAGCTCAAAAGCCCATGCTCACTGAAACTGACTCCAAAGCCTGCAAATTAGGTCAATCATCAATGGTTGACACGTATAATCTAAGTCACAAGATGCTGCACGCCTGGTTCTCCTTCGCAATTTCCAAAACCTGCTGTAACCTGCTGAGGCTTCAGCTACTGGTGATTCGTGATCTGCTGATGTGCCACCCTGCCCAGTCCGAAAGAGAAAGTCTGCATACGAACTTCAAATGATTCAAATGCCCAAACAAATACGCACTTGGTGGACCCTGACAGTTTTGCTGAAGTGGAGGCACCTTGCATCTTTCAACAAAAGTCGCGACCTGCATGGGCTCTTCCCTTATCTCTCCCTCTCTCTGCATCTCACCGAGAATCCAAATGGAAACTAATCAAGAACTCAAGGTTATCCACACAAATGGTCAGTGTGGCACTTGCCTGTTGCAACATCTGACTCCGAATGGCCAAACGCCGCGTTTGTAGGTGCACCTTGGGGCCAAGTGAACTCAGACTGGAATCCATTCATGCGGCGTTGTGGTGCTGAAAGTTTCCAATTTGTCGCTTGAAGGTTTGCTCGGCTTTTCTGATGTAACGACAAGCACTAGCCAACCATACAGTGTAGGTGACAGTAGGTGCTTGACCGCAGCTTCGTTGGAGGCTTTCACATCAGTGAAGTTCAGCGTCAGCCTGATCTGCACGAGAAGTCACACCAAGAATGGAGAGAAACAAGTAAGATACACGCCCACCAAGGCCAGTGCACTCATTGACCGAAAATTCTTGTGGAGTCTGATTTGATTCCGGTTGCCATAAGGTGCAAACGTGAAGTAAGTGCTGATTGGTGGGTTGTACCTGCAAGAACCCACCAACCATGAAACGCGATGGTCCTCCAAACGTTCCAAACCTACCAGGGTCTAGCAACGAGCGAACGATTCTAACAGCATCTAACAGCATCCAACAGCCAACCGATGTCGGTCACGCCACGGCTTCTCCAGGCTTCATGCCAGGTTTGGGGGCATTCATTCCGATCCTCAGATCATCTCAGCCCCACCCTGTCAGAAGCAAATATACCCCACATCTGCCTGAGAAAATCTGTATGACTCCAGGGCCACTGAAACCCTTTAGGGCCTATAGGGTGATGATGACGCGCAGCGATTCTGATTCCCGCGGGTTCTTCCTAGAATGTGCAGAAGCTCCAAGCCGTGGACTGGAGAGTTCGAGGGTCACTTCTGTCGATCAGTGATTGAACCTGGCATTTGGCATCCAGCAAAACGGATCCTTCAAAAATTGAGTCAGGTAACGACTTGAATTGATGATCTACCGCTCATCACCTGCCAAATCGGCCACACAGTGGTCACAACCTTAGCCACAGTGCGTGTACACCTCAAAAGGCACGAAGTGTCACGACATATTGTGACATAGCGTGACAATTGTAACCAAAATCTAGTCACCTCAAAACAAGTGCTCTGTATTAGCATCCCATGTGACCAAATGTAGACTCGTGCTTTTGGCACATGCATGTGCACAAGTTACTTTTACTTATTGGCAACCTGTTGTATCTTCTCAGGGCGCAGCTGCATCATTGGCATTTTCCATGTCAGCCTTCATGGAGTCTTCAGAGTCATTCCATGGCATTCCCATCATGCAAGTGTACACCATGTGTTGCTAGGTGTTGCCATGTGTTGCCTGTGCCAGGGTCTGCTCTTCACACATTCACATCATCTGACTCATCTGAGTCGTCTGAGTCTCGGGACCAGAACCAGCCAGGCAGGGTCCAAGACAAGGTGACGCTGCATGCGCTGGGCCCTTGATGCGGATTGGATTGCTAAGGTGTTGCTGTCCAATCTCCCGCACCTTTTTGCATCATAATGCAACGATGATGCTAGGACCCCGACGAACTCGCCTTTGCTGATGTGAAACTGCAGCCAATACCTGTCAGAGGACTTTGAATGGGAAGCTCTGTGGCATGCCAAAGTGAGTTCAGAGCCCCGCAAAGTCACACAAGGTCAGAACACAACGTGAGAACACAATGGAAAATATAGAAAACACTTCTTTTTGTTCCGCCCTTTGGCCATAAAGTCCATCGTCCCATGTCACTGCTTCGTGACTTGGTACGCGAGACATCAGCATCACTTAGATGGCTGAAGGTTCGAAGATGTTCGAAGATATTCGAAGGACTCTGCCAGTTTTCAAGCCTTGATCTCTCACTTTCTACCCCGTGAAGTGGAAAGCATGAGAAGCAGGCTCTTGGCAGGCGTCAGCTAGCTACAAGTTTTAGGCAGAGTCTTTGGAAGGCCCGGAGGAAACTTTGTAAGTTTTTTTTCCCTCTCCGACCCTTCATAAAGAAAGCGATAGATTGCCGCAAACCTTGCCTTGACCTGTGAACAAGTTTCCAGCGAGTCGTCAACTGCCCACCGGCTACTGTTGGGCGACTTCGAATTTGAAGAGCTAAAAATTGGCTCTCCACAATGCCTAGCTCGTCTACTTGCACTGCATATGGTTGTAGCGAGGTCTGTGATACCATCTGGCTCTTGAATTTGGTGGAATCTGAGTGGAAACAGACCCTCACGACAACAGGGAAGAGCTGAATTTACAGGTGAAATCATCGGATGGCAGTGCTGGAAGGCTTGAAATCTTCTTCATGTACGCGTTGGCAGAGTGACCACCCCTTGGTTCTTGTTGCTCAAGGAAAATGCATTGCATTACAGTAAGTATTCCGCCGAAGCGTGAAAAGGCAATAGAACTGAAAAAGGACATGGGTGTCATTCTTCTTTTCTCCCAAGCAGCCTGACACCTACAAAGGCATCGCCACGATTTGTTTGTTCTCTGTTTGTTAAAATGTCAAGCTGAGCAGCAGCTCGATCTGCCTGTTCTCATGGCTTCGCCTCAGAGCGATGCAGCTCTCTGGGAATATGAGATGGTCGGATGCTCAGGGATGTCTGTATGTTTTGTAGGTTTGCATGTTGGTGGTTATGATTCTGTTGGTCTTCGATATGTGTTCTTTGCCATTGATGTTTTCTATTGGGCGGGGTTCTGGGGATATCTTGGTCCTTACTTTTTGTTGCTGCTGTGTGTTACGTGAGGGTTTTTTGGGTGATCTGTTAATATTTTTAATATCAAAATTTATATGTGTTTATTGAGGTATTCTAAGGTATTCTGTTTGTTCTCTCCAAAGTCTGCCATCCCGCAACCATTCAATCACTCTTTTGGGTGAACTTTTTTGTTTCTCTCCTCTGCTTAGATATGTTATCGCTCCTGCCGCCTATCAAAGTGATTGCATTCATATCCGTGTCTCGACTCAAATCTTTACCACATTGATCAACCAAAGGGGCACATTCATAGGCAGATATGACAACTGGGGACTCGGGACGATTTACTTTCACTCTCGCAGGTGTCAAAAGAAACTGTTTTACACACTCATCATGACAGGGAGGTAAAGGATGACTCTTAGAAAAATCCATTATTCATTTGTGTGTGTGTTCTTCCGCCTCACGAAGCATATAGCAAAATGTCCGCTCATTCAAAATGGTAAGCTCAGGCAATTGACGACGGTCTCTTTCCATCAAAAAGGAGAAGTTTACAGTTGCCTTGCATCACATGCCTTCCAAAAGACAGCAATTCCTGACAGCCCTTTCAGACTGATTCAGACTGTGTCAAGAGCCAAGCGACTGCAAATCCCTTGCGTGTCGAAAGCTGTCCGCCAGGTCGCTCCTCGAAAGCAACTTCAAGCCACCTATATTCCTTCTAAAGGATGGATGCGTGCACAAAAAAATGATTAAGTTATAAATCTATAACAGATATTACATATGTATGTATTGTCAATTGTCAATTGTGTGTGTGTGTGTGCACGTTTGTCTGGGGTGCGTGCTTATGCCATATGCGGGTATAAAGATACGTGTATATGTAAACACTCACTGCCTTACCATTTTGACACGTTGCAGATCCAATTTGTCAAAAAATGGAAAATAGCGGAGTAGAATAAACCCAATGGATCAAAAGAATGACAACCGTNCACTGCCTTACCATTTTGACACGTTGCAGATCCAATTTGTCAAAAAATGGAAAATAGCGGAGTAGAATAAACCCAATGGATCAAAAGAATGACAACCGTCATTATCAGGAGCACAACATCCCACTTCCGGCCACACCCTGGAAGTGAGATGCCCTCCGTGCCCCTTAAGGGACCCCGCCACCCCGGGGAAAACCTTAAGCACGAGACACAAAGATCCATGGGATTCGACAAAAACGGAAAAAACTCCACCCCCTTTTTTGGTCCGTCCTTTCGGNCGCCACCCCGGGGAAAACCTTAAGCACGAGACACAAAGATCCATGGGATTCGACAAAAACGGAAAAAACTCCACCCCCTTTTTTGGTCCGTCCTTTCGGTTTTTAGGCTTTTTAAGCCTCTTTCCGAGTAAGGGACAGGGGGGGATTTGGGCCCTTAAGCCAGAGCTATAAGTCAAAATTAGCATGCATTCGTGTTTACCCCCGATACGTAAGGACAAACACGCACTGCCTTACCATTTTGACACGTTGCAGATCCAATTTGTCAAAAAATGGAAAATAGCGGAGTAGAATAAACCCAATGGATCAAAAGAATGACAACCGTNCGCCACCCCGGGGAAAACCTTAAGCACGAGACACAAAGATCCATGGGATTCGACAAAAACGGAAAAAACTCCACCCCCTTTTTTGGTCCGTCCTTTCGGGTTTAGGCTTTTTAAGCCTCTTTCCACGTCCCCCTGATCTAGGACCATAGGGACTGTGCTCAAGCGATGGTAAAGAGGAAAACCATTTACGAAAGTTAGTGTGAAACGGCAGCAAAAATTTGGAGGGAATTTGAATATCAGCAAGCATTGCAAGACCTGAGTTTAAATAAATTTTGGCAGTCTTGACAGCTGTCCATCGACCTGCCAGCAACACCCGGTCAAGTGACCCGCACTTACTAAACAAGTAAGTAGCACCTCCTCTTCTCAAAGAGTAAGGTCGGAATTCCCAACGAGAAAGAGTTAAGCCCTCTATACATTGAGAAAAAAGAGACCGCCAAACGTGAGGTTTGGGCGTGAGAAAATCGTGCTGGGAAGCTTGCTGCTTCCACCTCCACAAGGGAAGAAGCACTGATTGTTCAGTAATGGTGACACTTTCTGCGGCACCTTGTCTCTTTCCACTCTTAGTTAGTCCTAGACTAATTACAGCTGGCGTAGCACGGCCAGTCATGTGAATTTGCCAGGCTTGCAGGCCTAACAACTCCCCTGTACGCAGGAGTCCGTGGAATCCCACCAAGAGGCTCAGTCCAAAAGTCGGCTCATCATGCATGATAGCCCATCCGACCATTGCCCGAAGGACAGAGTCACTGAGGGGCGGAGCCCGTTGCGGTATCTCGTTAGCAACCCAGGTGCGCATGAGTCTCCATGAACCTGGCAAACAGCCTTTCAGCTTGGGGTCTGAATCTTGAAGTGCTGCTAGAAACGTACTGGCCATGGCACGGCCTTCGCCTTGGCTCCACAAAAACTCCAAGTAGTCACTGACTAAGGAGTCCATGGCATCGCGGCGGCTTGGGAGGCGCAGGCCCTCCCCTCGAAGATAGGAGAAGAAATGTTGAAGCTCTTCGGAGTAGCGTTGGCGAGTTTTTGGCTGGACAGTGAGGTGCTTCAGCGAACCCATAGTTTTCCGGACCTTCTTTCTCTCTTCTTTTGACAAATTTTTGGTTACTTGCACTTTTTTAGCCATCTCTTTTTGGTGGCCCAGCGAGACGGGCGGTCCGCTGGGTTCTGCCGTGATTCCACGTAACTCCAGACAGGCTGGAGCCCTGTTGCCAAAAGAAGAGAGTTGATCCTCATAATTGTTCGCCTCAACTTCCGTGAAGAAGACCTGCCCCGAGTAAGGGCATGGAGCACCACCATGCTATCAATGAGGTGCACGCACCTCAAATCAGTCTGCCTCTGCTGTTCTACTCGCCAGCGAAGGCTGGTGAAGACTGCCCTGGCCTCAAGGACGTTGATGTGTTCAGGCTGACCTGTCCAACGCCACCCTGAGATCACCCGCCAGCGCCATAGTTTCGCCGGAATGCTGGCCCGCATCCGTTGGAATCGCACAGGCATCTCATTGGCACTCTGGATCATGATATCTTCTCCCTTCAAAGAAGTCAACCCACAAAGCTTCTTCACGAGGAGCTCATTGGGAGAGATAGTCAAAGTACTGTGGCCAAGCGGAGGTCTACGTAGCAATGATTGCAGCTGCGGGCTTTCACCTGGAGTAAGGCGCCGAACAAGCTCCTTCAGATCGATCTGCTCGATGAGCCCCAAGGGGGATAACAAGCCTTTCAAAAGCCAGGCAACAACTCCGACACTCCAGGAATTCCCAATCAGGGTCAGCCTGCAGTCTTCATGATGTTTAGAGCCGTGCTCTGACTTTTTCAAGCATTGTCTTGTGTACCCAAATGGAAAACCCATGATCGCCTCTCGCTCTTCAACATTGGGAGGCCGAAACGTCCCTTGCACCTGTACGCAGTTGACGTCCAGGTACTGGTATGGGGGAAACCGGTGTCGGTCTTCTCTCCACCTATCGAGTTCATGACTTTGACATTGGTTGAGGCCTGCTGGCTTCCGTAATGGCCGGGCGGAAGGGCGAGCCGTAGTGAAGGTTGGGAGTTTACCACGCTCAGGTAGCTTGACTCCCTTCTCCAGGAATGCATGATGCCTCACGTCCGCCTTGAGCTGGATCTCGCCCACAATTGGGAGTTTGCCATCACTCCCATAAAGTATTGTGACTCCTTCTTCTTCATGTACCTCCCAGTCAATCCAGTAGAGTCTAGGGCGATGAGCAAGTCCTATCCCAGCCGCATCGATGAACCAAGGTGCACTGTCATAGCCGTCGTTCATATGGACACAGTCTTCCGCATCCATTGAGGCCACGTTCTCTGCAAGTCGTCTCACCTGAGCCCATGGGAAGTGCCGCTTACAAAGCTCTACTATGCGTGGGACATGCTGGAACAGTGAGCTCCTAGAGTCACGCAGGGCGCCACGTCGGTCTGCATTCAAACCTGAGACTCCCTGGCATGGGGGACCTGCGCCCACTAACACCAATCCTGCTGAGCTATACCTGAGCGACCATTGCTGGACCAACGCATCGTCCACTTCTTCTACATTGCTCACCGACCAAACATCTGAGAAATTAGCCTCGACCACTCTCTGGGCCTGGGGGTTCGATTCAACTGAGATATGCCCTGCCATGGGCGCTTGAAGAATATCAAGGGCCACTCGTAAGGCAGCAATCCCATCAAAAAGCCCAATAGACAGGACCTGGCAGAAGTCATGTTCTTCTGGTACATCCTCCCGAACCGTACTCAGGGAAGCTGCTACCCCGTATGGAGTCAAACCCCTCGACGCACAAAAGCCCCCACCATCCATAGAGGCGTCACTGGCAATGACCATCATGTCAAAGGGGAAGCGAAATGAGCTAAAAGCGAGCGGCAAGAGCCCAATGAATCTGGCCAACTCAGCCATCACCTCCCGTGGTAGTGGGACCCTAGAGCCCTTTGGGAGATCGCCCAAGTCAACAATGGCCCTCCAAACCTGGTTCAGAGCACCCAACAATGGCCGTTTGAACATAGCCACATAGACCAAGCCACCACAAACAACCTGTAACTCCCGCTGACTGGCACACCCCTGCCGCAGAAGCTCTAAGGTCAGCCGCACATACTTGGCCATCTTCGAGGGCTTTGCACACATGATGCCAAGCTTACCATCTACCCAGGCTCCTTGTACCTCAGCTTGCGGCGCTTGCTGCACCGACTTCTTGGGATGAGTTGGGAGTCTTGCCTCAGCATAAGCCTCCCTTAGTTTCTCCACCACAGGGGACGGCTGACCAGTGATCGTCTCAAAGATCTTCCGGTCGGTTTTGCGAAGCTCGTCAAAGTTATCCAGGTAGACCCGATAAAGGTTGGAACTACTACTAAAGGGCTTGTCTCGGCGAAGCTCTGCCTCTCCCCCTAGTAGATTAGTAATGCCTCCCATAGCCCGTCGCACAATATTGCGGTGGATATGTTGGGCAATTCCAACACTATTTAAAAATCCCATTGGGAGGACACGACTGCACAACACCCAATCTTCATTAGATCCGCCTTCAGGAACTAAATGACTAGGCAGCACCTTCCCAAATCCCATGAACCGGCACCAAGCCTCGGGCACTGAAAACAGATAGAAGTAGCATCTGAGGTCCTCAGACGACAGAGACAAAACTTCCCCTTCTTCAAGGTAGAGGGATGAAAGGTGGGTGATCATGGGCAATGTTGAAGTATCGCCCTCAAGGGGACGGCAAATGCTGTTCACCGGACGAAGGTTCATTATCAACCTGGTGAGCTCCACGGAACCTTTCATCTCATCCTTGCTAACAGTAAATAATCCATTGACCAAAGGCTTTCCAGAGATGTGGTGTAGTTGGCTCAACCGCATTGGAACGCAAATCCCTCTCGCCAGAAGCCCCTCTGCAACTAAACCCCATTCATCATCATCAACATGTACTCTGGGTTGTTTAGAAGGGATCTGGTCAGACTCCGGGATGAGAAACTGCTCAAAATGCGTCACATAGTAGAGGACCCCAGCATCACAAAAGTTACGGATGTCTAATTCACCAACCTGCTTTGGGAAAGAGGCCTCAACACTACACCAAACAATCTTCTTGGCAAGCCTGATCTCCTCACCTTGGTAATCAACCCCCCTACTGTTGAACAGTTTGACAAAGTCCACCTCAGCCAAACCCTCCTGCAAAATTGGTGAATCCAAGAGCACCCCATGAAGCCTTTTCACTGCTCGTAAGGAGGACGGGCTGCCTCGAGTCACGTTGGGCACACCGTGCATGCTGTTGAGGCAGGCTGCCACTACGCGGAGAAAAGCCGCCATTGGACCAGCTGCTGCAGGGTGTCCTGAGACAGGTAATGGAAAGATAGACTTTCCTCCTGCCAAGGGCCTTGATCTGCAACGTGGGATGTGCTCAACAACATTCAGAACATCCTCTAGCAGCGGTCCAAGGTCTACCAACTTCAAACCTGCAGGCTCTCTTTTGAGGAACCGCTCAATGTGCCCCCTTACCAGGGCCCTTACCTGTTGGGAGCCGTCCTCATCAGCTTTGCTGCTCCCTTGAAGCTGCCAATCCGAATTCTCATGCACATCTTGGGAGTGAGCTGACGCCACACCAGTGTCACTCCCCTGTACGCCTTGGGCACCACAAAATGCAGTGTAGATCAAGTTGTCCACTTCCCCAAGGGTGAAACTATGCGCCACTTTTTGCCTCTTCTCTGCCCCACAGTCGACATAGGTTTGCCACTTTTCTGAAGTCTCAGGCCTCAACTCACTCGCCACCTCAGCTGAAGATTCCACATCCGCATAGGTTTTCTCGTCTGCATCAAAGTCCGTGGCTGGGAGAGACTCATCTCTCCCTTGGTCATCCTCTTCGGTCCTTTGCTTTGCCATCATCCTTCGGTCTACCATCACCTTTTCCTTTGCTTCCTTCTTCACCACGGCCCTTTCCTGCAGACTTTGCATTACCCTTGCGGTTCTTACCATCTCCTCCTTTCCCTGTAGACGGCCTTGTCACCAAAGCTCTGAGCTTCTCTGCTTCCTTAGCACGCCGGGCCGCCATGATGGCCTCATTGTCCTCAGCTATTGTGAACTGATCACTCCTCACGAGTTCCAGTTCTCGTCCAAGCGTCCAATGAGAGCCCTTGATCAGAGCCTCGAGGCTCTTCAATCTTTGGCACAAGATGTCCGACATGGACGCAATCTTGCCCATCAAGGCATAGTCCAGCGCCTGCGCAATGGTGAGCAGCTCCTGCTGTAGTGCCGGACTGGCTGAACTGGTTGACAACACCTGTTGTCTGCTGTATTGAGTGAAAAGTGGGGGAATCTCATTCCCTTCAACACTCCACAGCGTTCCAGCTTGATTCATCAATCCTTGCCTCGCCTCCCTTGCAGCTCCTGAGGTCAGTGCACCAGGATATCTCTTCCAGATGCGTTGTAGCTTGTTGTCACTGTCAAACAAGCCTGTCCCCCCATGTGCTGAGCTCGAGCTTGACGAAGAAGAAGATCCTGTTGAGCTCATTGAGGAACTATTTGAACTCCTCTTCTTCTTCTTTTTCTTCCGGCTTTTGCCCACTCGCTTTGCCTTCTTCTGGATCTTAGCCCGACGCACTGGGTCAGGGTCCAGTCCAGTTCCTCCAAAGACGTCCGCAAGCGGCTTCTGGCCGATCTCCATCTCCTGGTTCTTCCTTTTGGGAGTCCTCTCTTCTCTCCCTTCTTCAGCTTTCTCCTCTCTCCTCTTCATCTTCTTTTCCTTCTTGGCCAGCTCCTTCTCCGGTCTAGGGCCCAAGGGTCTGCTCCGATCTTGAAGCTCTCGAAGCGCAGCCATCTCGTCCTGCGGTAACTGGGGAACGTCCTCATGTGACGCCTCCAGATTTGTCAACCATGGAACTCTCCCGAGGTCAACCTCCTGGAAGTGGACGCCGTGGACCAGTAGAGGATCTGATAGCTGCCATCCACACTCCTCTTGACACATGTGGACTTTCAGCACTCTCGGTGAAGTTCCAGTGAGTACTCGGAGCAGCTCATCATCTTTGGTCCCACTCATCCTCAGCTCTATGAAGTGCTCGCCATCTTCCTCGAGACACTTGCCAAAGCGGCCTGCCACTTGCACCTGCCTCCCATAATACCTGGCATCTGGGAGGTAGACTGGCCCCAGTCTAGCGATCTCCATCACTCCAAGACTTGAGACTCTCCTCAAATCATCTCTGCTCTCCTCTTCATCCCTGGCTGCAGGTTTTTTGGGCACTCTCACCCGGCTGGCTGGACGGCGTAGTACCTTGGGTGGCATGGCACAGTTACGCCACTAGCGGCGTCTGCGCTGGTTAAACCTTTCCTGCTTGGCCCTCTTCACGGTCCCCTTGTTTTTCCCCTGAGACCACCTGGGGTGACTTGTCCGGGGGACTTCACCCACCCAACCTCTTCCTGGAGGCGGATAGCCTGGTTCTGGAGGCTTCTCACTGCCACTGAACCTGGGTGGTGGATGATCTGGTTCTGGAGGGCGTTCTGGCCTGGACTTACGCTCGATCCTCTTCCCTGAGCGGTCCCTGGGAGTCCTCTCAACTCCCCTGCGTGAGCTTCTCGATCTCCTTCTCCTTCTATGACTGTGGCTCCTCGACCTTCTTCGACTCCTATGTCTTTCCCTTGAACGCTCCTCTCTACTGCGGCGCCTCCTCGAGGAAGAAGCGACGGCTGGCTCCTGGGGTGGTCTTGCCTTTCCAGGAGAGGGAGCAACAGGACTGGGTGAGGGCTCCTTCTTTGTCTCACCTGCTGGAGGATCCGGGGGCTTTCCCTTTGGCGTAGTGGATATAGCCTGTTCTGCTCCACGACGTTTAGGTTTGGGAGGATCACTAGAGGCTGGAGTGACTCCTTCCCTTGCTGGCGGCCCCGGTGGCGGCGGAGGTACTCCAGCAGCTTTGGGAGGTGTGGCACCTAAGCCAGCACACTCCCTTGGGCCCTCCGCCGGTGGCGTCGGCGAAGTCCCCAATGTAGGAGGTGGCCCAAGTCTGAGCAACTCGTCTCGCAACTCAGTTTCCAGAAGCCTCACCCTCACAAGTACCCTGGCTAGGAAACCCGGATGCCCCTGTCCAAGATTAGTCAGGGAGAACACCCGGGTGAGGCTGCTGCAGAGCTCACAGAGGCAATCCCCTCTGTGGCCCCACATCTACTTTCCCTTAAGCCAGAGCTATAAGTCAAAATTAGCATGCATTCGTGTTTACCCCCGATACGTAAGGACATACATACATGCATGTGCATACATACGTGCAGAATCTTACATAAATAATCTTCGATACATGTATATCCATGCATGCAGAAATACAGCTGCAACCCACCTCAAGTGGTGTACCAGGAGTTGCGCATGCAGTATTTCCCAAAGATGGCCATGCTGTATTTGACGGATGGCAGAGAGTCACCAAGTTGCGAGCCACTCCTCTTGAAATTTGCACTTCAACCAAGGAGCCTGAAAGCCCTGTTGACTTCTTTTGCCCTCTCTGTTCGTCGATCAACGAGTTCCTGCATCTCTGCATATTCCTTGTGGTCCCTGTCCTAAGTAGTTGCTGGTGAAAGGCTCATGAAATACTGTCCAAGCGAATCTGTTGGATTGTCCAATCAACGTACAACACATCCACATTATTTCCAAGGTGCTGTATTTTTCCTGCGCTGAGCTCTTTCACGTGCCTCCGCGGCTGCATCCGTTGAAATCAAACAAGATATATATATATATATATAAAAATCCCAGCGGGGCGGTAAAACTACGGAACATTGCTCATCAAACGTCACTCTGCTTTCCAATCCCTCGCCTGTACATGATCTATGGCCCGCTGCTCCTGCAGCATCTTGTTTTGTCGTCGCAGGACTTCTCGATTCAGACCGGCAATCTGGTCCTCAGCGAAAGCATCAATATGGTCTCCCACTGGACATTGTGCAAACCTGGCGCGGGCTATTCAATATCATTGAAGTATGTTCCTTGTAGATTAGGTCTTCCCAGCACACAGAAACAGCTCATGAATCTCGGTTCAGTCAAGAGGCATCTGACCAGTATAACAACAATACCAGCAATAAGTATCAGTATGTTTTATCATTTCATGATGTTGAGCTGTAAAACTCAAAGCACTGATTCTGTACCAAGTGACAGCATTTTTCTGACCCTCCAAAGCTTCCAAGTTGTTCATCTGGAACTGCTGTTTCGTCGCAATCCTCAATTAGTCGATCCCGATCCAGGGTTGTTGAGCAAAAGCATCTTGAGTTGGCTTGCTATCATCTGGACAAATGGTACTGGGCTGTTTTGTCAAAATTGTATGAAGGTGTTTTTCCAGGATGCCATGTTTGCACCATTGTCTGTCCATCCAAACATATCGATCTCCTCTGACTCTTACCGGCAACCCATTCTGGACAGGAATGCACTGTCATGAACAGCTACCAAGCTGTCGCCAAAAAAAATGGACCAGTTTCTCTTGAAGCTCTTTGCGGAGGCGTCGCTCCTGGTCCTGTTACCAAAGTCATGTGGAACTCGTGTTGGAGTTGGAGTGTTCATTGTAGCTGCTGGACATGCCATAGACCCTCATTGCATACTCAATGCATACCCATTGCATACCCATTACATGCTCCTTGCATACTCGTTACATACTCATTTTATACTCCGTGCATCTTTTTCTACTGTGTCCCCAGTCGTTTCCTTCTTCTCTTTCTTTTTGGACTCCAATCTTGCCGCTACTTCGATCACGACATCTTCTCTCTGCCGGTCCTTCCTTGGTGCAACAACAGCACAGATCGGATCACATCGGCAGGTGCATGGCATGCACATCCCTGGCACCCTGAATCTCTCGATATCTCTCGGCTCTCTCCGCTCCAAGTGGCTTGACCTCTTCCTGGAGCTTCTGCTTTCCTCGGTGCAACGCCAGTGCAACGCTTAGAACCTTTTACCATCTTTTACCCTTTTACATCCTTTTACCCCAGGCACCTGATTTCTTGATATTTTGCATGTTTTGAGAACCTTACCTCAAATGGAGAAAGTGTGCAAGTTTACATGTAAAATCACGTAACCAAGCTGCGCAAAAAATCTCTGTTTTCGATCATCTGGTCCCTTGCTTGCTCACGAACTTTTGCCAAGAGCTGGATCTTCTCTGTCAACATCTCCTCTTTTTCCACCTGGCATCTGACATTGGGTATTGAACTTGCTTGCATTTGAAACAAGCTCCGCAGCTCTGTTGTCTCCAAGACTTTTTGGCCTTTTTCGCCAGCTGCTTCTCTCGCTTCTCAAATACCATCCTGGAACCGATACGCTTTGTGTGCTTCGTCTTCGTTTGACTGGATGTTGAACATGCTTTGATCCATAACCGTGGTTCTTCAAGTGCTCATGAGACGCCCAGTCCTTTCATGCTGCGCTTGCATGACCTTCAGCCGCTCCTTCAACTCTGCCCACGACATCTCTTCCAAGAGTCCATGACCAGCCACCTGCCACCAACAGGCACCATCATTGACCACAGTCATGACTCATGACATCCAATTAGGCTGTAGTTCCATGATGTTCCATGTGTAGATCATTACCGCAACTAAACTGGCGATTTGATGAATCTGTCTGTGCATGGCTGTTGTCATTGTAGATCGTTGCAGCCATCGACCTTGGGATCCGACGTATAGTATAGTCACTATAACACAATGTTTGTGCAAAAACTACGCTGCTCACATCCAAGCCTCTGCACGATCAAACACCTTGGCGGACTCTCGTGGGGCCCTCTCCAAGGCTCGAATTTGAAGTATGAGGTCTTTTCTTCCTCAGTTGAACTCAGTTGCACCGGAAGAATTACGGAGTGCCACGGCTGCAACGGTGCAGGATTCATCCAAGCTCCACTAAGCATCAAACGTTCCATCTCAAGTTCATCTTCTCGCTTCTTTCGGGCCAACTCAACCTCCTTCTCTCTCCGGCGTTGCCTTGATTTCCGGGCTAGGTAAATTCTGCAAACTCAAAGATGTCCACAGAATTTCACAAATACTGCAACTCCAAGAAGGCTTTTCCTAGTGATCAGGTCCACCAGTTTCCGCTATATGCTGCCATGCTGCTCCGCATTTTCGTGCTTGACAATCAGCACCTCCTGCTCTGCAATTCGTGCCTGCCAACAGCAGATGAATGAAATTCGAACCGTGAACCATCTTGTTTGCCAAGTGCGCAGTTCAGCTTTTCCCCCAATTCAACCAGGCCCAGACTGGGCAGGGCAGGGACCTAATCATCTTCGCTCAAACAACCTGCAAACCTTTGCTGATGTTGCTGTGCAGCTTTACCTTGACCCATCACTGCCTTTCCCTGACACATGAGACTGAAAGTTTCGATTGCCTTCTCTCGCTCCTCGCAAGTTTGATCTACCAGTTTTTGCTTCTCTTCCAAGTCGGCTTCTTGCCTGCTGGTGGCCCCCGCAAGCAACTTGCCAGCCCAAAACTGTGCTGCTAAATACGGCCAAGCTGCTCTCTCTCCTTCCGATCCTTGGCTCATGCACAAACCCTGACAGAGGAGAGCATCCTGTTGACTCTTGGGCTGCTAGGGATGCGAACAAGCTGCAATTTGAACTTGGAGTTCCTTTTTCCTGTCGAGGCATGGAGCTTCACAGCATCCCTCACTCCGCTAGCATCAACTAAATCAACCGAACAAAGCCTGAAAACAAACCTACGTGAAAACACGCCCAATGTCATCTTGGTTGGGCGCCCCTTTCTCTCTCTCTCTCTCTCTCTCTTTCTCTCTGGTGGTTACTCGCAAAACAACAAATCATATTAGTCCAAGGGTCTGATGCTCCGCTTGAATCGATTTCAGCCGCGCGGCTGCCTCTTGCGCTTCAATGGCACTGTCCCGCGCCAGCTGGGTTTGAATGAGCCGTTCCTTCATCCTGGCCTGCTCATCCAGATCATCTTTCCTGGGAGCATGGCAAAACAAAGCAAGGCCTAAGAGCCATGCTAGCAAAACAAGACATACACAAAAGTTTAGCACTAAACTCTCTTCATAGACTGGGTTGCTTTTGGGACCTCTATTGGCAAACTCCCACCAAGAAGAAACTAGTTAACCAATTGATTTGTCTCTTAGTGAATGATGCAGGCGGAGTTCGTTCGCATCTTGTCTTGCCACTCATAGAAGCCCGAAGCATCATGCAGGTCGGCCTCATATTGCTTCAGCAGCTCAGAATCCTTGGCCATCTTCTGCCGAAGGCGGGCATCCTCCCTGAGCACCGAGGAAACTGTTTGCCTGACGATAGCATCATCACATGGCATAATTCTCTTGTTCGGCTTGGGCTGAAAGGTGCATTCCGCCATCAGTTTCTTTTCTGCTTCCTGCTTGAGTTCCTCCCTGATGGCAGCATGATCTCGACGTTTGGCGGTCTCGAAAGTGAATTCATCCGTAGAGGAATACTTCACAGCAATCTTGGCCTTCTCTTCCTCTGTTTGCCGTGCCCTTGCCTCTTCGATCTTAGCCAGGTTGGTCCTGTTGATGTAGCTGGGCACCGGGTTTGCAACAAGGTCCTTCTCAATGCTGTGCTCCGGGTCCGGGATCAGCCTCACAAGGCTTTCAAACGAAACCGTGAGAACTGAAACAACCCTTGACTTCAAACAGCTGAATTCTGTGCAACTTGCAAACGGTCATATCTTCATCAGAACAAAGTGCCCGTGAAATCCTGGTATGTAAATCTAAAATCCATAAACCTGCCCCGTATGTGTTTGTCCCTTTTTCCCTTTTCCCTGGCCTGGGCTTCACCACTGTTAAATTGAAGGGCTGAAACTCCGTCAGAGGTTTCTGAGACTTCACAGTCCCAGGGGGGCCAGTGGCACCACAAGACTTCAACATGCCAGTGGCTTTGATTTCCATCTCATTCATCAGTGGTCGCAATAGAGGCTCTTTCATGTGCAGCTTTTGGATGACATCCTGCCAGGGGAAACATTTCGCAGATTGGTTTCGCCAAAGGTGCCTGCAAACTGCAAACTCAACAGATTCCGACAGCAAATGGGATAGCACAGCTATGTATATATATATATATATATGTGTGTGTGTGTGTTTTTATATGCATATCAAAATATAATGTCTGGTGTCTCATGAGGGGATCCGTGCTCCTTCTCAAGATAGTCCTGGTCATAGTGCTTCAACCACTCTTCCATCACCCATCTGTGCAGCTCGTCGGCGTCCATGGCATACTGCCTTAGATAGGAACACTCAATTCAAGCTGTACCTGGACCAGCTATAAACTGGGGCACCATAAATATCTGACTAACCAATAATATTTGTCATCATAAAGTCTTGAAGTTCAGGTGCAACAAAGAAGAAATGGCTGGAGGTGATCCGTAGCCACAGTTGATGAATTGGCGAAAAGTCTCAATGCCCACGTCTTCCAGCCTGACGGGTGGAACCCCACAGCCCCTATGGAGCTTGCCTGCACCGTGCCTGCGCCTGGTCTGCACCTGTCTAAAACCGTTTAAAATGTGCACGTTGCCAGCACAGCCAGGCCTAAAGAAGAGCAGATAGGCCAAGATTTTGTACAAAGACTGCTCAGATCTCAAAGAAGTAGCTGGAGCTTTGTAGATAAAGCTGGTGACAAAAAGCTTCAGGAGCTTGCTGTATCGATAGCAGCCGTAGAAGACCTGGTGGATGAATTTCAATTCCACCTCTCCAAGCAAGGGATTGTGCAGCATGGGTGCTTCCTCGAAGTAGGCATCGACAGTGGTTGCTTTTGGGTTGAAGGACTCCAGGAGATTGGTACTCGTTTTCCTGATCCAAACACCAGAGGTTTGAGATACTCAAGGCTTACACGGAAAGAGGCAAGTGGGAATACATCCGGACTCAAAGGGCACCTACCCTACCCCAAATGATGGCAGGACAATTGAAAGACTGAAACATAACAATGGTGCAGTGTATAGATTCGGACGCCCCTGGTCTAGAGTCTGGACGGTGCTCCTTCCAGACTGAAATGATCGGGTCCACGTGCCAAACAATAGTTGCAGGTATGAAAGGTGCAGGACAGCGTGCCAGGTGCCCTGCCAAAACATTTACCTGAAGGGCAAGTGTCAGGAGCAAAGCAAATCTTGCGGAGTCATCCTGAGCATTCTCTGATGGAAGACCCATGTGCACCACCCAAAGCGCTTTGGGGTGGAGGGCCTCTGTGCGTCTCAGCCGAAAAAAACTGACGGAACAACGTGAATCCGTGTTCATACTCCTGACTGACTGGCACTCAAAGCCACGTGACAGCAATGCTTGGCTTCAATCCCAAGCGATCGCCAGCTGTCAAACACAGAAAATAGAGACGTGAGATCATGCACTGAACGTTGGCGCACTGGAGCGCCCGTTTAACTCCATCTGGCTGCCCTCGATCGGGCGAGAAGCCTGGCAGAAGGAATATGAATGCTTTCAAAGAATTAACTTAAGCAGCACTGATCCCGGGTACATAGGAGAGCTGTGCAACGAAAAGCAAGCGATTTGCTGTGGAGTAAGTTCGGGGCCTGGGCCTGAGGATAGCTTGCTTGTGTGGTCGAGAGCAACACGAATTGGGCTGGACTTTGAGCGATTACAGCAAGATTTCAGCAGACTCTCTGAGCAGTGACTTCCACATTAATTATCCAGTCTTCCTTCCTGCGAACTCCAGAGGACAAGTTGGGTGTTTGGGAAGGAGCTCACCCCAGCCGACCTCATCAAGCTGCAATGGAGAAGGCTCATCACCTGCCATCAAGGCGCTCTCGGGGCAAGTCTCATCCGATGCGTGTATCTGGCAAAAAATGGAACATATGGAACTCCAACTATGGACCGTATATTGGTATGTACTTATGTGATATTATTTGATATTATGATGATATATTATGGATCATAGCCAAACTTAAACTGGTAACTGGCCGGTCAGCAAGCATGCCCGGAAGTGCTGAAGCGCAGCCACTGGGGACTTGGTTGACCTGTCAGCCGCGACATATGACGTGGCACAAGGCTGGGCACTCCCGTCAGCCTGGTTGTGAAGGCGCTTCTTGACGGGGACCTTAGCCAGGTCCGTCAAGCCATATGGTCAAACGAGTCAAACGTGACATGCGATGAGCCAATCCTGGATCACTCCAGAATCATGATAGCAGATGATCGAAGCAGATGGACGCTGCACAAATTTGACTCAGAAAACTGTAGCACTCGACTTCACTTACTGTCTTAAGATTGCTGCATTGCAGGCCACGCACTAGTCGCCTCTGCAAGGCGTTCAGGCAAATTTGCATCTTTCACACATCATAAGGCAACCTCAAGGAGGATGCAATCCAGTCCTGCATAAAGATATATATAGAGAGAGAGATGTATTTAGTACCTTTGGTAAACTGATAGTGATGCTGGTCACCTCTGTCGTTGCTAATGAGTCCTCCACCCATCTGTCACAATTATTATCTCCAAAATGTTTCGTTTGTCAAGGCAAGGTCCTCCGAGATCCTGTGATCTCCTTCTCTCCCTCTATCCATCGTCATCTACTCTGATTGGAAGTTTCATATCTGCCTGCAAAGGAAGAGGCTTCGAACCTGAAGCATGTCAGAGAAGAGCCGTTTGGTCAGAAGTCTGAAGCTCCCTTGAATATATTACACAACCAGTTCGTTGTACGCACTAGTGGAAGGCATCCCAATATCTGCAAGGAACACTTGAACACCTGCTGGACTGCGCTTTAAAAACTATCAACAGTGCAGCTCAACTTAGGTCAGAGCAGCATGCTGTGCAGAGACCAGGCCATAGCGCTGCAAAGAGGACCGCCTGTGCAGCTGCCATGGGAAAATTGGTCACTGAGACAATCAGCAGGCAGGCCTGCCGGAGCCACGGCCTGACAAAGGCATCGTGATCATCGTGATGTTTGTTAATGTTTGTTGGGTTTCTGCAGTTTCCGAAGTTGAACATGTCTGAACCATCTTGACTCATCTATGCCAATCTTGACTAATCTTGACCTGTGTCAAAGCATGTCAAAGCACCAAAATGTAACGATTCAAGAATCGACATCATTGATTTCGGCAGCACGGCGTAGTATCCCTCAGTATACATCAGTACACTGGGTAGCGCCTTCCGGAGGAACTAATCGCCTCGCCGAGTGGATCTGCGCCAGACTTGGGCACGGCTCCACTGTCAGGCGCCATTTCGGCAAGGTCTGAGGCTTCTAAGGCCCCCCACCTGGGGTCGGTAAAGAACTCTGGCAGGTGGAGAAGACCAGCCTTGTGCAGAAAATCCACATTCGGGGTTCAAAGCCATTCAAAGCCATTCAAAGCCATTAGTTGCCGGAGTCACCCGAGTCTCTTCAATCAGTTTGCCTTGTGTTGCTCCCACTCTTCACAGAAAATGTCGACCTCAATCCAAGAGTCATGACGGCACTCTGATCTGCGCGACTGAAATTTGCCTTTCTCATCTCTGTCTCGGTGTTGCAAGGTCAAGGTATTGCATATGCAGATCAAATTCAGCTCTGCCAGTGCCAAGTTTGGTACCAGCCAAGCTCCGCCATCATCTCCAGCTTGGGCCTCGTAGCACGAATTGGACATCTTTGAAATCATGGCCTTCATGGTTCCGAGGTGGTTCCACTGCGCTTACGAACATCCTGGAGATGTCTTAGCCCTTGCGGGCACCTCTCGCAGAACCTCCTGGACGTGGGCAGCAGCTGCTCTCATAGAAGCCATTGACGCCCTGCAGCGCCAGCGATGAACCCAAAGCTTGCAAATCGTAGTAGGGATAGACATCAATCATGGTATTTGACTTTGATTGGCTTTCTCGCCCCTTGCAACTACTGAAGCCAGTCTCATCTATGAAATATGTAAAATATATATATATATATTATATATATATATATATAGAGATCTCTCCCTCTCTCTCTCTCTGTGTCTGTCTCTCTGTGTATGTGTGTGTGTATAGCTCACATGTGGTTACAGTACACTAAGTGTCCAAGTGATTTCGAGGTATGGAGGTTCAAAGATAAGTTCATCATATGCCAAGCCCGTTGGATAGAGTATCTCCCTGCTCCTAGGGCGCCAAGCAATCCTGACCTTCCACAAAATTGTATAGGAGCACTGGGGAGATGGCTTGAGGGCAACGGCATGCACCACTCCAGGCATGTGACTGGCCTTTGAAAAGCTTGCAGCAGCTTGCACATGTTCAGCAGGTTTCCAAAATTGTAGGCCAGGAGATCAGGCATCGTAGTTTCACTGAGCACTCGACATGTGCAACTTCCAGAAACATCCGGACCTTGATTCCGGCACACATGGAGGCCGCAAATGCGATGCCCCTGAATGTGGTGCATGCCGGAGAGTTCACTCTCTGAAGGCCAAGGATGGAGCAAGCGCCATGTATTGCTGCAACCTCAACACTGAAGCTACTGCAGCTTTGGCTATGCCAACAGCGGGGTTCGCTGGGCCTGCTCTGTCCGGAAGACATGGAAAGTGGAAAGTGTGGTGTGTGGCAATTGGTTGGAGTGTTCTCGGGCCCACACTGCCAGCAGGTCCTGTCAGTTATGGCCTGTGAAGAAGTTCGCATCACATTTTGCGGCTCATGCCCTTGTGAACTTGTGATGTTCTCGTCCCATGGTTTTCTACTGCTTGCTTTGGGTTCCTCAGCAAGACTTCTGTCCAGGGGATTAGGTGGCTTGACTCTCGATACTCTCGGCTCTTACCCACCATGATTCAATGATACTTTGCCTGTCGCGGCCTTACCTATGTACAATGCCATACCTGTGCCATACCTATGCCATTCGATGCCATTGCCACATCAACGTACCTCGTAGAGGAGCGCCAAAGCTTCAGGCAGGCTCTGTGTTGTCTCGCTGGTCTGCCAGGCTTCATGCGCACAACTGCAGCAGACTGCTGATATCAGATATCGCACAAATATCGTAAATATGAACCAGGTGTTCAAATGTGTTCAAGATATTTATGTGCATTTTTCTGAACTTGGAATGAAGCTGCCTAGCTTCGCTTTACACCACAGAGCTGGATTGCCTTTGAGCCCGATCGGGGCTGGGAGCTCTTCCGGGGTTGGCTTGGAAGTAGCTGTGCTTTCCTTGCTCCCCCAATGCAATCCAAATGGTCGAGTTTAGTTGCAAAATTCAAAACGACTTGGATCAAGAACAGTGAATTTCACATAAGCTCGGGCAGGCACACAAGGAAATCATCTGAGAACACAGTCCTGCCACATGCAGTCTCACTGATTGGAATGCAGCTTCTGCCAAACAATGTGTTGGAGAAGGATGCATCAGGACACAAGGCCCCAGTACCTCTTCATGATGCATCCATGCAATACGGCTGCTGCCATAAGGAAGGTCCGATCCTGAGTGTCGCAGGTCTCTCAGTTGTGCAGTTCTGATGCTAAGATATGCTAAGAATATTTTAGACTCCTCTGCTTGGATCCTTTTGCTCCATGATGATCATGATGGGATCTACGAGTATTGAACCATCTACAAGTCCAGGATCAGATGTATCAGTGACAGTGGCCAAACGACTTCAGGGTTCAGTTGCTTCGACCGACTCTAGCACAGACGGTCATCATGGCGGTTCACCCAGCTACCAAGAAGCTACCCATGGTTGGGAACCTGCCTCAGAGTGTATCGAATGGATTTGAGTGAGCTGTATCAGAGAAAGGCAGTTTGCATTGGTGACGGCAGCGTCCCAACCAAGATGCACACTAACTATGAGAATTAGCCTGTGCTGCCTTTCCTTCAAATGACCATATGGTTTGGGATTCATTCTGGAAACAAAAAAATTGTCAAGAACAATCATCCTTCACAGCCACAAGGACACTGGAAGCACACTTTGCTTTGAGTTGTGACACCCGTGGCGTCAGATCTACTTCGCAGATCAAACTAGCCAGCTCCAATGCATGGCTTCAGTTGAAAAGCCATGAGGGAAAATTCAGAGAAAGAAGTATTGGCCAGCTCTTTGCAAACCGCAGCTATGCATGCTGGCGACTAAAGGCCCGAAAATGGGCATGTCCAATTTGCAAGCCTTCGCAACAACCTCAACAAGCCGCAATGTCGCAAAGATCCAGGGGTAAACA
The DNA here is from genome assembly GCA_003297045.1 of Symbiodinium sp. clade C Y103. Lineage (NCBI taxonomy): Eukaryota > Dinophyceae > Suessiales > Symbiodiniaceae > Cladocopium > Cladocopium sp. clade C. Next base: position 110,756 of record BGPT01001374.1, read on the forward strand.
TCACCCAACTTGGCTTCTGCACAATGCGATTGCAGTGTGCAGAAGAGACCAGCGGTACACAAGCGGCCCCAAATCTAAACCCCAAGGGAATATGGGATATGGGAGTCCGAGAGGCGTTGGCGGGCCCTGCTCGTAGCTCGTACAGGCTTTGCAGCCCAGGCACGATGGTCCGGCTTGCCTTTGTACCGAGTCCACCTGGGATGTGAAATTGTGTGGAAGAACAACGTGCCACGAGCATGCGCAAATTTGCAATAAAGTGTAAGGAACACCCACATCACCGGCATTCGCGCCTCCATCAGGCGTTTGTTTGCCTCCTGGCCAGAAACATGCAGTCCGCTAAGGCTATCAGCTGACGTTAGCACGGTCGGACCAGCACAATTTGCTCATCACAAGCAAAGGACACTTTTTGACGATGCCCCGCGCGGCCCTATGACAAACTCGTGACTACACCGAAAATTGGGGCCTGTCACGATACAAACATCGGGTGCTTATACAAAAGCATAGCGCATCCTCCTGGCAATTTGAGATGCAGCCAGGTATCGACTTGCCAATTCCCAAGCAGAACGACAGTTCGAATGGCTTCAAAAGGCTAGCTCATGGAGACACAGAAGTAAGCGGAGTTGTCCCGTGCAAGCAGGCTGGCTGACATGAACACAAAGAAAGTGAGCCACGGTTGGTCACTGCGAAGCAAGCTACACTGTGCAATAGTGGAGTATTAATATCAATATTCTTGAATATTGCGACTGCCAAAATTCCTCCATTTTTAGGCTCCCTGCTTGCCTGTATGTCTGGGTGGGCAAACTCCGGAAACCGACTTAACTCAACCGTTACAGGCTCTTGACAGGCAACTTGCCCCGGTCTGAGGCAGTGCTCAAACTTTCATGAGGTTCAAGTTGGTCAAGCACCTGGCATAAGCCTGCTCCAAACCATCAGGCAGATTCAGGCAGGTTGTATCGGTAGATCAGACTACAACCACGGACTCACCGTGCTCACCGGGTCCACCAACATCTGCACAGCCACCAATGGATGGATCCTGGCATCACAGCGGGGCGTCTTGCACCATCTGTAGCTTATCATGCAGCGGCATCTGCCCTCACGGCAATAGTTAAGGTATGTTGTGGGCAGGTGACGTGAAGGCCAGCCAGAGTTACAAGGTGAGGTGCCTAGGTCTACGCAAAAGCGTGGCTTGAGCTTGCAGTAGCATTGTGATTTCATGTTTTGGTCTGCGTTTTTGTGCGTTCCTTGTGATAAGCCTATACAATGGCAGCAATTGTTTGGATGCTTACACTGTTGGGCTGCTACGATGTTGTGTGTTTCAGTTTGGAAATACAAAAATAGATGCAGGTACAGTAGCAGGTAGGCATCCCAAAAACACTGCAGATGCTGGATCAGCTTTCAAACCCTGTCAATAGCAACGTTTATCTCGTTATGAAGCCATTATAAATCAAATACTGGTCTTTTCAAGTTTTTGAGCAGCGTTCGAAACACACATGTAAAAGCCACATACCAAATGGCAGAATGCTGCACCCGTCATCAGGCAAAAGTTCAGGTATGTACCGCCGTGATTTCTAGCCGACCACGACTGCGAGAAGCATCGAACATGGCTGTCTTTTGTCATTTCCAATTTTTGATGAGCTTCTTTGTTTGACTTTACTCTTACTTTGGGTTTGTGAAGCCTCTTCTTTCGCAGTGGTCTTGTGCGATTCAGAATTTCGATGCCTGCTCAACTACTCCTCCGCTGTTTTGATGGATATTGTGCAGTGTGGGAAAGAAACGCCAACCCCAAGCCTCAGAAGCAAAGGCAGCCTCTAAAGCTTTGATACTCCTGGAAGGAATGCAACGGCAGTATGAGTCTAAAGCATCAGCAAGTCTCTGACAAATTTTCGAGATTGAACCACAGGCAATGAATTGAGGAAACAGACCAGTGTTGGCATTCTTCGTCACCCACACGGTTGGAATGGAAATCTGATGGGCTCCTGGGAAAGCCTTTCTTGGTGAGCACATCAGCCTTGCAGAACTGCAGGTAGTCATGGTCTTTCAACAAGCAAGCCTGCAACGGCTTACCAGGTGCGAGGACGCTGAGGACACTCACAACATTTGTGAATCCACTCTGACCATGTCAATGTGAATATTGTGATGCAGCGTCGAAGAGTTGAGTGAAGCTGTGGGCAGAGCCTGATTGATAGTCTTCAGGCGCTTCTGCACAGCCCAGGTGCAGCCACTAGCCCAGGCGTCCTTGCTGGGCTGTTGGCCAGGTGGGCAACGACCACCTTTGGGCAGCCCGTACCTTAGTGACAGACATATGATGAAATGTGAGGGTTTCTTTACCACCCCAAATGCCCCCAGGTCCAAACCCAAGCCCTTCTGGGGCCAGGTGCCAAAAGCCGATAGGGCTCTCAGCGTCACACCTGAAGCGTCATCTTCAAAATTCCAAAAAATGACTTCCGGAAGTTTGGAAGCCACAATTCTACAACTATACTATAGGATTATCTGCACTATGATCATCCATGGTCCGTGAATTCCACATCTTGGACGAAACGGCCTGGTCTCACCATCGCCCGCGAAAAATGGTGCTTCCTTACCCACCAACCGTGGGTCTCCACCGATGCAGGATGGACCTGGTGGTTTGGTGTCCTTAGCTCCGCGCTCCGAACCTCTCAGTCGCTGAATGCATTACTGAGGGCCATGCCGGGTAGCCATTGCACAGGGCGTACCTCGCAGTAGTCAGTCATGAATCCACGGTGGAACCACCCAAATATGGGCCTATATAAAGGGTTCACAAGTTCACGAGGAGCCGTTTTTGGTCATAAAGGCCCCAGTTTGACAGGTCGGAGCAAACAAGCATCAGGAATCAAACACAGTCAAGAAGCTGTCCAAATGCAGGCGAAACCGCGATGGTATAGCGTGAGATCCTTGCGTTGTTTGTGCCGTCGTTTGTTTGGCCTGTGTTTCTCTCTGTAAATGTCGCAGGTCCAAGATTGGCTGCAACATGAGCAAGTAGAAGGAATAGAAGCAATCAAAAATGCAAGAATACCTTATCTGAGGTCAGAAAGGCCTGCTGGGGCAGAAAGGCGGGTGTGATTCCTCCAAGTAGGCCAAGTAGCAGGGTGTAGTTGTGATCAATGAAGGACTTCTGATTTTGAAGGCAATCCATGCAAATAAAGAGGGCATCTCCGGCAAGATCAGCAACGTTTTGGTCCTGAATCAGCGCAAAACTGTCATGAACAACTACATCTTTGAGCTCTCTACCCCTCTCTCTCCCTGCCTCCCTCCCTCACTCGCTCCGTCTCTCTCTCTCTCTCTCTCTCTCCATTGTCATCGCCATCTGTCTGCCCGCTGGGTTTTTATTTCATGAAGGGTGTGTCAATTTGCTGGTCCTCGATGTTGTAGTCTTCGGCAGACATTCCCGGATGGAAAACATATGCATCCTTAGCAAGAATAAGAATGGATCCCGATTCTATGCTGCAAGGGTTGCATCATCCTCTTCCGTAGAGAAAACCACTAAAATTCCACTTTTTGCCAAACCTCCTAGCTCAAATCCTCATATGCGGTCAAAGCCTGTGGGGCCACAACAAAATCTTCAGGCACTATCAGAAATCACTATCATCAGAAATCGACAAAACCAATTGGTCAACTGTCAACGGGTCGACAAACTGAGAACAGCAAATTGGAGCTAAGCATCCACTGCAACCGGCTCCAACCCACGGCCATTCTCGCATGGTGGAATGAACGTCTCACAGATGTGAGGCTTCGCAAAGACCGTCTCTGACACCTCCAGAAGGTTGCGAAACCAGTCCAACGGCATGCAATGGGGAACTACATCTAGCAGAATCTAGCTGCTAGCTCCCTGCATCGCTCAACCATTTACAAGTCTATCTAAAGTGGAGGGGATTCGCATGGACTCCGCTGCCTTGCTTCCATCGGTCAAGGGGCCAAACTGATAGGTCATGTTGTAGAACTTTGCACCAGTTCCACCTACGAGCAGTTGTGAAGTTGTCTGAACGCGAGTGCAGGCCCTGCGGGCCGCAACAAACAACACCCTTTCATAAACGCATCCTTGTTACTGGCGTTGGTAGGAATGCTCATGTTCAACTCAACGGGATCGTTGCCATCCGCGCAAAGTGCTATTTTCGAGGGAGTCCTGAGGCTTGGAAAGCAAGGACTGGGGTGGGCATCATCAACAGAATGCAGCCGCGTCATCACCATGCTTCCTGACATTGGTCCCAGTGTTGTTAATCGATCCAAGCATCTTCGAACGCAAGTTCCACAACGAACAAACCCTGCCAGCAACTACGTGCTTTCCCTGGTACTCTGAGACGAGCGGGTTGGCTGCCCAAGCAAAAAGGTCTGCATATCCTGCCATGTGCGAAACGAACACAGGGCCACTCTGCACAGGGGCAGCTCTGTTTAACCATGCTTTGAACGACAACCCTTTTGAAGGCGAGGATCTTTGCTGGCCAAACATTGGCAGCTGACGGCAAATAGGATGATTGCCACCAGTGATGTCCCATGATTCGTTTCCCCGAATCCTTGGCTGACTGCATGAACGATGAACAGCAATGAGGACCCACGAGGTTGTACCTCCCCTCACAACCATTGAACCACCAAACCCCCGTTCGAAAACCAAACCTGCGGCCATGCCGCAAACTAGTGATATTGGTCAGCAGCTGCTCAGTACCTGGAAATGGTCGGAGGGTCTCCACTCTCATGGTCTTTTCATCTGCATCTTGTGCGAAGAAGCCATTGCCAGTCGCAGGGTAGCCTGGCAGCAAGGCACAAAGTACTGCAAAGGTTAGCACACAAATCAACCCACGAGTGGCACCCATCGCAGGGAATGGCAGCCCATGGTGGCCAAAACTGCGGCCTGTGTCCCAAGACGTGAACTTGATGTTTGCTGAAAAGCGGTGGGGAACAGCTGGTCGTGCAGGTTCATCAGCAGGCTGCGCAACCTGCAGAGCAAAACAGCACAATGAAAGTGCAGTCAGTATACACCACATCAAAAGCAGATAAAACCTTTTTGTCCACAGCAGATCATGTGCCGAAATTCTGAGCTGCATATCGCCAATACAATTAAAAAAAGAAAAAAGTGCACGAAGTGTGATGGCCTGTGTCCTCACGGGTTTCTCCTCTGCTGCTTCAATGATGCCAGCAGCTTCCTTCAACACCCAACGCACCTAATTTCAAGGATGGGTGCTTGTGGAGGTGTTGGAGGGATGCCCCCAATGGCGACCCAGCTCCCAACAGAACACGGAGTTGCGGCATCCTGAAACACAACCCCACGTGGGCCCCACATACCTCTCTGTTTTGTGGCTTGCATTCTGGGATGGCCCCCAAATGTAAGACTATTTCAAAAACGATTCTTGTGCAAAGTTCTCGATCAGAACGTATGCATCAAGCATACATATATATATATATATACATGTGTGTGTGTGTACATATATGTGTCCAATATATGTATATATTCATTCAACTTCTTACGAACCTAAGGAAACAGTGCAGAGCAAGCCGGCAACGTTGAAAGCTATCCTTAGCACCAAGGCACTTCATTGCCTGGATACTGTTCCGCAGGAAGGACTGGGTGTGCCTGAGCTCAGTGGAGGTGAGCAGGTGGAGAAAGTTTTTATTGAACTCACCACCAGGTTGGGCAATTGGTCCACCCAGGACGACACACGGCACGCCAAGCTGCCAGCGTCTGCAGCAGGGACACAGAGATCACCAACCATTGCTCGAGGCGCATTATCGCAAAGGAAACTGGATGTTTACAAAGAAACTTCCGCGCGCACAGAAAATCAGTCTTGAGTCTTGATCCAGATATTGCGATGGGTGTGATGCGTGGGCATGTTAAAAGTCGGTCTCCATTGAAGACTCTCCATATGATCAAAACAAAAACTGCTGCCCAAGATCAGCCAGAAACTTCACTTCGCAGGTCACTGGAGGTCCCTGGCCTCCTCCCTGGCCTTCGCTTCCTCCTGCTCCTTCCCAGGATGGATTTCATCATTGTTTTTTTGGGGGTTGGGCTGCACCCCTTGGATGTGTCAGATTGATGTGGCGTTCGAGAACATAGACCAACAGCCGGGCAGACTCGGGGCCTGCTGAATCCGCCTCTCTTCTTGCAACTCCAAGTATGCTTTCCGCTGCTGCTCTTGGACCTGCCAATGTCGCAGGATTGGCCGAAGCCTTCCCAAGCTTCAAGGAGCTTGTAGCGGGATCCCATGATTTTGACAATGTGGTCATATGACCCATTAATGAACTCCCATGGAATGAACTCCTGTGAACATGCCCGATCCTGGCGCTGTTCAAGTTCAGCTTCCCTGTGTTCAGCTAGACTTCGGCCTAAGGTGGAAAGCAGCTCGTGGCCAACATGTATGAAGTTCCCAAGTCAAGTACTGTAACCACTCAAAATGTTCTCATGAAGGGCAGACATGCCATGTTACAGAAAGCTTCCTGAGAGAACTGGGCAGGAATTTGGTAAGGCAGAGAAACTACAGTTTTAACATGTTTTAACTATACTCATAAGGAAGAAGTACAAACAGAATCAAGCACAAACTTAAACTTGCTTTCGTGTCCTCAACGGTGACAGTCATCGTTCTCCTGTTTGTTTTGGTGGGCCATTGTGGTCCTGCAACCAATTGCATGCCAGGTTACGGAGGCTTGCCTGTCACACGGCAGCACGCTGCAACACCATCATTGAAACAAAATTCTTAGAGCTCAATATCCCATGTCACTGATACTAATTTTCTTGCTGCTTAACACGAAAGGCACATTAATGTCTGCTCGAAGCCCCGACGGCCCGGCTCCCTCTGCGGCCTCTGTTTCATGCCTCGGAAGCAGGCATGAAAACAAGCAACGTCATGATAAAACAAACCAAAGGGCAGAAACAACCGCAAGAGCTGATTGTTCGACTGCATCCCCAGCCTGACTTGGCCCAAAAATGGTATCTCCAGATATCTCCGGTGTTTCCAGACAAGCGGCCGGCTGTCTAGCCATATCCATGCTCGCTGCAGGCTCTCATCGGTCCACGGATCAGCGTCCAGCTTTTGAAATTCAGGCTTGGCCTGCGGGCTTCGTATCAGAGGGCTGTAAGTTGAAGTAGTGATGCTGTGGAATCTCAAGATTCACACAGAGAAATTCAAACCATGGGGTCTGGAATGCACCTGAACTGGCTCGAAGTATGCGCATGTTTTAGGCTTTTGCTGGCATTTTTTGGAGCTTTGAGAAAAATATGTCATCCCTGGCAGTTGCAAAACGTTCCTGAAATGGTTGATGCTCCAGTCCCGATGCAGGCTCAATAAAAATCAAAAAAATGTAAAGCATCGTTTTGGATTGGACAGGTATTCCAGGTATTCCCGGAGAACATGTAGCAGCCTGGGGACGTTCTAACACAGCTGCCAAAGGGTCAGTCAGGTCACTGCAGAGGCAGCTGCCTAGAGGGAAGGTGTGGAGCCCCAGCTAAGGCTCCAGCCGGTGCAGGTATCTGCACATCCGAGTCCAGAAGCTGTCGAGGACAATCTCCATCCCAAGTCACATCACCTCATCTACTCCACACTTTAAAAGGCAACTGTGCACATGGAGGGGCCACGGGTCAAAATGGACTCATTCCAACAGGACGGCTTCCCAAACCCTGCACCGTACACAACGTTTCTTGTCCAAGAGTCCTTCACACTGTCCTCGGTCCAAGAAGGCGTGGCCAGATTCCAGCACCGTTTGCGGATCCACAGTGGAGTCCGCCAGGCCGCCTTAGGATGGAAAAGTCATCCCATGGCATCGGCATCACGGCACCGGCCTTCGACATCTGAAATGCTGCAGAGCCACGCGCCGGGCGAAGACTCAAACAGCACTCGAGTCCGGGCTCTTCACCACCACAGCGGCGGTACATTGACAACTCGACCTGGCATATGAGCTCAGCTACCTGGCAGCTACCTGGCAACTTCCTGTCAGATCGACCTGGATCGCAACTGGAACCACATTGACTCTCAAAGGGCTGGAAAAGAGCAACACGTATCCTCACATCCCAAGGCGGGACATGGTGAGCTTTATATTCAACAAGAGCCCTACCTCGCGGGCAGATTTTGCATGGGCCCAGGTCCGGAACTCACATAGGTTTCCCATGAAAGGTCCCAACCTCAGGCTGTCATTAACAGGTCAAAACACCATTGGCATTCCATTGCCTTATTAAGGCCCTGGAGGCCCTCACTGTTGCGACCCAAGTGTCGGGCCTGAGGTCTGAATCTGCATTGATGGCCCAAACTTCAGTTCCACAGGCTACCTTGCCGCGGAAGTGTGTATACTGTGTGGGACGTTTGACAACAGGGCACACGCACCTCAACACCATCCTGGAACACAGCCACCTGCCATGAAGAAAGGTCAATTTGGGGTACAAAGTTCAAACGGGACTGAGGTCTTTGAGGACTGTTGGTGGTTCAGCGCCGGCCTTGAAATCGTTTTCGCTTGAGTTAAAGCTCCACGTGATTGCTACATGCATCCAGCGACGTTTCCTAAGCTGCACAGCCAGAGTTTCGCCTCTCTCTCTCTCTCTCTCTCTTTCTCTCTCGCCCTTTGCATCTCCATGAGCAAAGGCGCGAGAACGGCAATCACCGCACTGCGACCCGGCAATCAAGACACTTCTGCACCGGAAATTTTGATGAATACTTTCTTTCGCCAGCCATGACCAGTTCCAAACCTGGCTGCTATCTGACATTCAAGCAGTTCAAACAAACATGTTAAAACTGCCTTTAAACAGAAACCTGGTGCATCAGGCCTCCACCAGGCTTCAGGTACAAAGACCTCAGGAGCGACTCAATCAACATCAATCAACCATAAAAAGTTTGAGATTGGATTAAGATTGGTATGCTTGGCAAGGGGTGGCATGGCACGCCATGCCACGCAAGTGACAACATGTGCATATCGAAGCATCCACACCTGAGCAACCCTTAAAATCCGAGAAAAAAATGGTATGTACGATCCATGGTGCTCTCGATCTCTCCGTGGCCATTTCTGCAAGTTTTGCGTGGATCGACAAGTTTCTACATGTTTCCTACCCATTTCATCCAGTCCTTTTTTGTTGGTCCACTGTCTCTCCCCTTCTTTTTTCCACGCCAAGTGCCGCCAGGCTGCGGGAAGCTGCCAGGGCAAGACATGGAGCTGGTGACCAGCGGTTGTCGTTTCGTCACCTCCTGCGGTTTGTTTTGGACGTGGAAACTCAGCTGAGGTCATCGGCGGCCGACAGTCCTGGCATCGCACCCAGAACTCAATGGTAAAGTCACCTGCCAAGAAGAAGCGAAGAATTCCGAAGAAGCAAGTGCAAAGCAAATGCGGCAAATTCGGCAAATTCGGCAAATGCGAATGCTTGCAGGTTTGCAATGGCTCCGCTTCAAGTCAAGCATTCAAGCAAAATAGAAGCTTTGGATGCATTATTCATTATTTCCAGGAGATCGCACCTTCCAACAGCCCAAAGTCTGAGGAAGGACCCAGCAGAATTGATCCCTTGGACAGATCCACAGACCCACCTTGCGCTGCTGAGTGCCAGCCGCTTTGAATACTATCGTTTTGTCTATTGATGTCTATTGGGAGTCTACCGACATGAATACACAACGCACCTTGTTTCTCGTCCAGGCAAAAGCCCTGGATGCTCTCCTGTCTTGCATTGTCTGACGCACCCATCCAGAGTCGACAAACGATGAGGCAAGTTTTTTGCGACCACCGATCTGCACATGTTCTGCGGGCAGTGCTGGGGGGGACAACCTGAGCCACCTGAACTCCGAGAATTCTCAGCATCCACACCCCATGTGTTACTGACACATCACCGAATCCTCCGCCAGGCGTTGGAGTTGGTACACCTCCTCCGCCTTGCCGAAGTCTTCAGCTTCCACTGCCTGGCGGTCAGACCAAGGTCAGGCCAGGTCTATTCGAAAACTCCGGGTCGCAGTGGTCGCTGGAAAACCACCCGACAGGATCACAGGATCCGACAGGATCCAAAAGTTGATCCAGGTCTGAAGGATCCAAAAAGCATCAAAAAGCAAAAGGGCCTCGGCAACACGAGCGGCGATTTGCTCGTGGAGATGCTTGAGTCGAGTCAAGCGAGCCCACATGGCAGTCCTTAGCATCCAGGCAACTGCTTGCAACTGCTCACGACGGCTCGCAAGATGCTTCATTGATGGTGACCAGGGGACCAACTTGTGACGGCTACAGCAAGCTGTATCTCAATGCATCTCGATACCAAGGGTCTGCTCTTTGCTCAGACTATCACGTAACTGCTTCAGCTGCTTGGCCTCAGAGATGCAACTAGCATCCACTAGCATCAACCATCTTTCCATCGATGTGGCATAGAAAAAATGCAGATGCAGTTGGGCAGCATTTTCAAAGCGGTAGGACGCCGTGGCCTCCGCCATAGCCCGTATAGCAGCCACCTATCAGAAAGCTGTTGTCATTCAGGCATAGGCGGATTTTGCTCAGGAAACAGCTTCCACACATGAGAACATTCATGCACCTTTGCTTGCAGAATGTCAGACAAAGACAGTTCAGCATCTTTGAGCGTGCAACCTTGCAGACAGTGTCAGAAAGGCAGCTCAGAAGTGCATGCCATCACACTTGCAGAGAGCGTGTACGACAGAAAAAGGTGTTTGAGAACATCCTTGGAACAAAAAAATGCTCCAAGTCTGGGCGACCAACTGAGCAGATTCGCTCTCACAAGCTCTATGCCTGTTGGAGTCTCAAAATCCTGGCGTCATCAATCAAGTGCAAATTTGAAACGTTGCAGAATTCCACTCCAAATGAGCTCAAATGGACATGTACGGCTCCTCCTTGACCTGCAACTTATCGCTGCTTGGCCTGGGCTACATTGGCTACATGTCCAAATCTCTCTCTCCATCGCCTTCTCGAAGAGTTCTAAATGTCCAAATCATCGATACAATCTTCACAGTACGCTAGGTGCCGTCGAGAGGACTCTGTTGACTCGAATGCTTGTGGCACAGGTAGGCTGTTGCCTCGAATCGGTCATGTGGGAGGACAAGATGTGTGTTGGGACAACTCACACATTTCGTTCTAATTCTTGGACACTTTCCTCGTCAATTTATCTCTTCTACTGATGCTCACAGCCTGCCTCCGGCAAGCGCATCGGCCCTGGCATCAAGATCCACCACGGGTGCCTCAAACCCATTTCGTACAATTGGCGCCACCAGGCGGTGAAGCTACCCTCTACCAATTCTGGCTCAATGAGTTCGGCATCATGCCGCATCTGTGTAGTTCAACAATGCGTAATGTCAATTATGTTCTTGAGGATTTTGGCCCAACGGCCATCACCCACAAGAGTCGTAAGAGAGGCAAGGAAGACTTAAAGTCCAAAGTTGCGCCCTAGTACTAAGCATTTTCCCATCTGCACAACTCTGATCGCATATGATTCACACCGCAAGTGCCAATCTCCATGGTTTGCAAGTCCAAAGGGTGCCATTAAATCCATCCCGAAAGGCCATCCCCACATGTTATATAATTGTTGGGCACTACCTGGGCCCTGGGCTGGCTCCGTCACCGATGAAAAGACCTGGTCAATCTTGCCGGTTCAATGGCAATTGGAATCAATTGGATACATTGTGACATCCTGTATGAAGTTGCAGTGCCACCATGTCATCAGCGGTGCCTGCGGTGCCTCCAGTGCCTGCGGTGCCTGCGGTGCCTGGGGTGCCTGTGCATCCTTCTGCCTTGGCTATTGAATGCTATCCATGGAACACAACCACGGCAAACGGGGGGATGTCTTGGGACAAGCAATAACAGTCATTGAGGAAAGGATTCAATTGATTCAATTGATTCAAACTGCCGGGGCACTCTGCGTCGACCCACTGATTGACATCGTGAAGCCGTTCGTTGGCATCACCAACAACGTATGGCCCTTTTGGTCCAGCCACCTCGGCAATTCTTAGCATATGGCTATGTCACATCTGCAAGCAGGACTCAAGTCTCACTTTGATACGGCTATGTGTCAAACCCTGGCACTTGGGTGAACACCAAAATAGCTCGTAAACGGATGTGCATCCCACAAAAATTGTCGTGTAGTTCTGGACTCATGACCATATGTTGGATTTTGGAAATTCCCTGCAAAGTGCTGATGGAAAACAGCACTGTGCCACTATGCCATGAAAGCATCACAGCTTTTTATTCCTCATCCATTGGATCCACATGTCATTGGAGAGTTGTGCATTCGACGAGTTGCCCTTCACTATCAGGCACTTGGATGCATTGACCAACATTTCAATCATTTGGCATCGTTCCAATGCTACAGCTGTTCGCTTTCAGTTCAAAACTGAAAATGTGTGTTCATTAACGTAGTCAAAAAACACTTGAAAGCGGACAAAGCTTCAAATGATGTTCATTCAAGACATCAACAGCTGCTACATGGCATTTGATGTGCAACTGTGTGTCAAGCAAATTCTGGGACATTCCCCAGACTCAGCATGATTCAGCATCCTCCACAACGGAATCGAGAAGGATCAGCTTGTTCGGCACGAGCACCTTCGTTCTGCGAGCTGAGTTTGGGTTTCCACACAAGGCCCTTGTTCCTCGAGTTGGCGCGAGCACGAGCACATGCGCCTTTGCCCTTGCGTGGATCTGGCGACTGAGTTGGAAGTGACAAATCCCGCTGGCGAGAGCCAGCCCAAGCAATCTTGGTCTCAGGTGTTTTCGAAAAAATCTCCGGTTTTTCGGGTTGTTTCTCTGACTCCACAGTCGCTTCCAGCTGACCAGGCAAGAAGGCATACATGTCCTCGAGATCGCATCCTTTGGGTTGATGACGACCCGTGGCCTCCATCAGGGCTTTGCTGAAGATCACGTGGCTTGGTGGACTCAATGGTCTTCTCTTCTTTTCCTTGCCAGAGTCATTGATTTCTTGTGAGCTTTGTTTAAAACCATCTTGAATTCCACAGACTGGTTGGTCAATACGGATTCTCACAATGGACCATGATAATCCCCAATATATTGCAGAACCCGCCACAATCATCGACCAACATGGGTTCTTGAACACTGCTCATTCTGCTTCCCACCCCTGGCACGACTTTTTTCAGACTGATTCAGTTTCAATTGAGCCTCCGCAAACATCAAGTGCAGCCCAGAATCCACGGCATCGGGTCCAGCGTGATCATCAGAGTCCATTGCAAAGCACAGCGGAGCCGGCGGCATGTCTACTGGGCCCTTGATGTGGCCTCACCCTACCCGCGACAGGAAACACAGCAACACAAGCCCAAAGTTGGACAAGGGTAATTTGTCACACCTGTGAAAGCTGTATAAAATGATCTGTTCGATTAAATGCTTGGATCATGCAGCGCAGATCTGGTGAGCCAGCAACTGCGCAGAGAAATTGGTGGCGCAGAAAGCAAGGTGTGTCTCATCACTGCACTAACCACCTGAACGCTCTCTAGCTCGGCGCATGCAGCCCATTGACAGCTGCACGGCTACAAAGATTTGTTGCTCCTTTCCGAAAGTTCCATCTTTACGTAACGTTTGTTCACAGGGTGAACTGTAGCTCAGCCTAGCTTGAAAACTGAGGCTTTCGCGTTCAGCACGTCTGAGTCCCATTCGATCTGAGTTGTGGAGCTAACCTGGTCATTTGAGGCTACCACAGCATTCAGGGACACCCAGGCACCCCAAACTGCACTTGTGGGGCGCCTGAACTTCTCTGGAACAGTCGATATTAAGCGGTTCCTCATCACCTGCAGTCACTGCAGGCACTGTGGGCCAGTGTAGCAGGTCAGAGGAACTGCTGCAATGCTGTTGTGCCAGCGGCCTTTCGGTGCTTTTCCACAGCATCTCGGAAGTCGGGATTTCCTTATGCTGACGATTACAGATGCGACCGGCCACAGTGGTGCACATCAAACACAATGAAACTGTCTAAACCGGGTCTAAACCGGTTCTACACCGGATTCATCCGATTTCCAAAGGTTTTGGTGCCAGACCTCGGTCTCTTGGGCCGATGAGATGACTGACCTTGGGCACTTCACTTCGGCAGCACTAGCATCACTAGCTGCCCAGCACCGCATCTGTGACCGAGCGCCAAACCTTGCATTCTGCAAAGGCGAGCGGCTTTGAGGCTTTGAACCGCTTGGCAGCAGATTGCTAGTGTTGTCCATTCTTTCAGGTGTGAGTCATGAGTCGGCGCATGTGGAGCTGGCCGGTTCTCATCAAACAGTCAGCACAAACATCGACTTCTCAACATGTACTACTTGAGGGCATCTGAGAATCATGTATTGCAGCACTTGAGCCGACCAAGCAAACTAAGCGCCAAACCTCTGGCAAACGAAGAGTCGCAAGGAAGCTGTCCTTAGTTGCCAACTCTCACCTTGTGTCTCAGAGTTCACTTCCCCTGGAATCCTAGACAGACCCCCCTTGCAGGCAGAATTCGCGAAGTGGATTCTTGACGAAGTCCCCCTGCCACAAAAAGATAACATGAGTGAATCCAAACTGCATCAGGTTAGAGATGAGCATAGAGTATAGAGATGTATAGAGTCGTTGAGACCTTCCAGCTTCAAAAGTGATGCTGGTGCTATCGACTCTTCACTCTAATGCAGCGACATGCCGTGACTGCGCCTCCTTGGTGGTGAAGCTGGCTTCTTTCACTTGGCCCGGCAGCACCTTGCCAGCTGTGCAGTGGTTATGTGACATCACCATGGACTGCTTCTGCTTGTCCAGGCACATACGCAAGCGCTGCGGGAACCGTGGACCACAGGAGCGCTTGCGCCATTGGCTCCTGGAGCATTAGCAGTCCTTCCCCAAAAGGCCGGACCGCTTCAAATCGAGCTGTCAGGAGCTGTGCTTCTTTACCCTCAAGGTTCCGCGAATCATTTACTCAGCTGAAAAAGTTTCAGCATCTGTCAGCACTGCAGGAAAATGACAGCAGTCGCTCAGCCACGGGAGCTGTCCACAAGAACCGGGCAATGGAAGGTGTCGAGGACCTTCAGCAATGTCAGCAGAGCATTTTGCCTTCAAGACTCATAGACGATGACCCGCACCTGCCGAATCAGGAAGAGCGCCACGTGTGGGGACAAGGTCCTAACCTCAGTCAAAAGTGACTTGATTCAAAAGTGACACTCAACAACATTTCAGCCTGATCCAACAAACCAAGGGTTGCACAACCGTGTTTCCATTTCGTTGGGCGGAGGCATTTGACACTCCAGCTAAGAGGACTGGCCTCAGGGTGTGCCAAATCCAAACAACCGCATGCCGCCAATTTATCACATGCCTGAAGCCTGAAGCTGCACCATTTGCGCCAAGTTCACAGCAGGATAGCACCGTTTAGGAGGCGGTCAGCTAGGACCTTCACAAAAGGATATCAAGCAAAGCCCGACAGCCCTGTGAAACATTCATTCAGAATCTTATGGCCTCATTCAACTCTTCAATACCCAGCTCGAACACATCTGAGAGGTAGATCTGGAGATCCTGAAGTCGAAAGCACAACAGCCAATTTTGTTGACCCATTGCTGGCCAGCCCAGATCATATAGTCCTGCTGTAGCTCATTTTCTCGCCGCACTGCTGAAAGCTCATCCTTGCGATGGTTCTGCACACACAAGCCCCGGAGGCTGCTACACCATCAACATCCACCCCGTCGCAAGGGCCTCGCTCGTGACTTTGCTAGCTGCTGCATTTAGTCGCAACCTTGGCGTTGATGACGCTGCCCATGTCCCGCAGCGCAGTTGCTGAGGAGCAAGCCAAAGGTCTTGCAAATGGTATGCCAGCCTTATATTGAGCTTGGGGAAATTCCAAGCCTTTCAAGGAAAAACCTGCGTAGAAGTGGATTTCCGTACCTACCTCCATGTGCGAATGTCAAACCGATGCGTGCTTTGTTAGGCAGGAGAAGCAAGGAAAGAAGTGGAAAGAAATGCATGGTATAGACTGTGGAGAGAGAAAGAGGGAGAGAGAGAGAGAGGGAGCGATGTGTATGTGTATGTATATATATATATATTATATATATATATGTATATACATTTCATATATCGTGTGTGTGTATTTAGTATAGATAGGTAGATACCATGGTCTACCATAGTTTGTCAAACATCAAAGATGCCGGCACTTTTCTTGCTTTGCAAGTTTTTTTGGAAGGCCTGCTATTTAATTCTATTTATATATACTTCGCTAGACCTCGAGAGGACAACAGGGGTTGGTAATGGTGTATATGTATACTTTGTGCACCGCTTAATTTGGTTCAGGTTCCCTTGGCCAGCAGCAGACCACGACAGAGGGTGTGGTGACCACGAGGGAGGGTGTGTTGCACCACTGGCAACCATTTACAACGAATGGCAAAGACAATTGGCAAACAGCTTATGCTAGCCCAGCGTTCACGGCGAAACATTTGCTACTGCAGTATGTGTTTTTCTGTTTTCCAATGATCTGGCTGGGATATCCACTGGCTGAAGTAAGACCTCAGCGAATCAAAAACCCAGACCGCAAACAGTGCTGGGTGTAGATAGCCACACACGCCGGAAAAATCAACTGCTGGTCAAACATCAGCCCAGCTATGCACTTTGAGCCCCCACTCGGCTGCATGGCGCAGGACGAATCGTCGCATGGGTTGGTCTTCTATTTTGTACACCTGTTCCAGCGAGAGAAACAAAATAAACAAATGACCGAGAGAACACATATATTTGGGTCTGGCCTGCAATGTGATTGTTCGCACTGTCGCCCGAACCATGTGATCCTTGTGGCCTTGGGCATGCAATTTAGTTCTCACATGTTCCACCCCAGGTTGTTGAAAAAGGACTAAACACTGACACTGCAATGAATAATAATGCCCGTGGATTCGTGCAAAGGGGACTCGCACTTTTTTCAGACATATGCAGGAAGCGTTGCCAGTCAGGCTCTCTCATCACATCATCTCTTCAAATGTCTAAGTCAGAGTCTACGCTTGCTTGCCCTCAGTACGCCAAGGATGGTTTTCGTTGAAGTCAGGATGTGTCTTGAGGTTGTGCGGCCTGGTTTTCCAATAGCAGGTGCGCCTCCAANGCTTGCTTGCCCTCAGTACGCCAAGGATGGTTTTCGTTGAAGTCAGGATGTGTCTTGAGGTTGTGCGGCCTGGTTTTCCAATAGCAGGTGCGCCTCCAACGAAAAGCATCATACTCACAATCACTACGTCTGCGCTTGTTCTCCTGTAGTCGCTGGCACTGAATGTACTTCTTCTTGTAGACACGGTCACAGTGGGATTTGTGCCACCCAGGCAAGCTCTGGCCAGCATACCTTGAAGGAATTGGTGGTGGGAACTGGTATGCTTCTTGACCTGCTGGAAATTTGTAGCCCATGTCTTTGCGGCGCAAGTACTCAAAGCGGGTGAACATCACCTCAGCATCATCAGCGGCTTTTGCTCCACCGAGCGCTCCTGCCTCATGGCCAGCAGGGATCTCTGCTCGTGGGCTCTGCGCTGGCGGTGGAAAGCCATGAGGGCTGGCACCGGTGACTGTGAAGGCTGCACCACTGTGACGCACCGTGAACCAGGCGCAGAAGGCACAAGCCCAAAGCACCAGAGCTGGGAGCACAGATGGCCGCTGTGANGGTGACTGTGAAGGCTGCACCACTGTGACGCACCGTGAACCAGGCGCAGAAGGCACAAGCCCAAAGCACCAGAGCTGGGAGCACAGATGGCCGCTGTGACGGCATGGTCAATTTGCGCACTGCAACTGGTGCGCTGGTATGTCACTACCTTGAAGCCAAAAGAGGCAGCGAACATGAAGCGACAGAAGATTGTTGCCATCGTTGAGAAGGTCAATCCACAGCACATGCAAACAGTCCACCCGCAAACAAACACACAGTGCACCAAAGAAAGCTGAAGTCTCATGAACCCACATGACAGCAAAAGGTGATTGACGAAGCCAACAAGGATCCAGGCTGAAGAATTTGGTTGCTTCAATGTAGAGCGGAAAAGACGGCCTTAAGGGTTCAATGATCGTGGCACCCTGGCAACAAAAGGTATTGAAATGAATAAGGGCTGGGTTCCCTGCTCCGGATGCTGAATGAAGAAAAATCTCAGTCAAAGAAGCGATCGAGTTTGCACAACAAAGGCGTTGGGTCTTTGGTCAGTTGCCAAGGCATGTGCTTGATGGATTCATTGTCAAGTCGCATGGCCAGGGACCTTGGAAAAATAAAAAACAGTTTCTGAACAAAGCAACTTTTGTTCGGCGCGGTATATCTGCAAGGCCCCGCTTCATCAAGGTAATGTAATACGCGAGAACTTCCTCGTCGTCAAAGTCCATGTTGGTCGACTGGCAGATGTGAAATGCCCTACTAAGCCCTCGTTGATTCATGCAGCAGCACGTAGCTCTTGGCATATCTTCAACAGCCCCGGCCATCAGTCTGTTGACATGGTTATTGCTCAGGATGTAGTAGACAGACCTTGGGCCATTGGGAACCAGACCCCCAGAATCTTGCAATCTGAGCAACTGTGGGCGCTAACGTCTGCCGTCGAATGTTCTGAACCAGCATGGACAAGGTCTGAAGTAGCTGCAGCTTGACCTGCATTAAACTTCTCAAACCGGCCCCATGAAATTCCATCCCTAGGGTTTCTTGCTACAAAAGGCCTTCTTGGAGGCTTTCTTCAGGCCAAGAACATGTACCAGATCGGAGAAAATACTCCTAAGCCACAGTGTCACATGAGCAAGCCGTGGGGGTTGACAAGCTCTGGCACTCTTTGAAACTCTTGGACTCAGGCTTCTCGCAAAAAAAGTCAAAGAATTGGCCTTTGATCTCCAGGTTCTTCACACATATGTAGCTTCAAAAAGCATGGTGTATCCCAGTTGAATAGGTATAAAAGGCTTCCCAAACAGTCACACCACATGCTTGCATCAAGTTGCGAACCCTTCAACATCTTCAATTGCGTACAACTCCGTGCTCTTGGCAGCATCAAAATCATCATGTCTCATGATATGTCTCCCTCTCTGCTATCCCAGCGACTGTTGTTGGTCTGCTCACCCCAAATAAGAACCTGCAAAGAGCTCTTTCTCACTCTATCTCTCTCTCTCTCTCTCACACTTGGTGCAGTGATGCCCCGTGCCAACTCCAAATTCTCGATGAAGCCCACACAACTTTCTTACAGTTGCAGCCCACACCTCAGTGATCTGTCTGACAGTTTCGATCAGCGCATCTCCTTCTCCACTCTTTTCCAGATCCTCAGCTGGAACCAATAAACCACGTCACGTACAGGCTAATTATTGGCCCTGCCAGACAGGATGCTGCAATGAAACAACTTTTGTTGCTTGCATAGAGGAGAGAACTGCAAATTGCCACAAGACTGCATCGCTGCTTTTTGCACTGAGAACTGAACACTTTCCCGAAATTGAGCCAAACGATTGTACAGCTGCTGCAAGCGTTCCTCGCTAGGCCAAGCTAAATCTGACTCAGCTAGTCAATCACCACGGAATCATCCATAAAAGAGCGCAGCTAAGACCGGCACAAAGCTGTACCCTGATCGACCTCTGCTGTCAGTCCTGAAGTGGCAATCAATGGCTCTCACGAAAAAGAATGACTCTTCAAGAACCAAATTCGATACCAAAATCACGTGGATTGCAGAGTAGAATGGTGGGGAGCAGACGCAGCTTGGGCAGCGTCTGCAGAATTCCAATCTCAGTGGATTGGGCGTGGGCGTCAGTATGTGTCAATGCAACTGCTTTACCTACCAGCTGATTTTCAAGGTCAAACCAGATCTGTAAGGTTGATGCTAAAGAGACCAGCCAAGAAAGACCTGATCACAATCATGCTCACAAACACCGATGCACATTGCTGGCAGCCCATTTGTAATTTACCCTCACTGAAGGTGTCGCGTTGTTTATTTGGTTGGGTCTACAGGGAAAAGGTAAGCTAGTGCAAGCACCACAGTTTAGCCACAAAAAAGAGACCTATGGACATGCACGTTTTAGGAAGAGGGCAACTCTTGGAACAATCACGCAGCCTCATATACTTGCAAAAGGCATCCAAAACTACTAGTGAGTCATTGAACAAGTTGAACAGGTAAACTCTCTGGCCTGCCAGGTTCCAAACGAGGTGGGGTGACGTGTTGCTCGGGGAAGAGTCTGCTGTAAGACTAAAATACCAATCTTGGGTGGTTGGAAGGTTGTGTCTTGTGTGTTTTGCTGTGTTGTGCATTCATTTTGGTGTGGGTCGGCTGTTCATTCATCTTCAATGGGCAACACGGCAGACCCGGACCGAAAGTAATCAGCTGAAGACGGCCCATTTTGGCACTAGCTAAGGGCTTTGAGTTCCTGCCAGTTAAACAATTCCTCTCAAGAATGTATCCTCCTTTGATGCCTGTACTGATAATTGATGACAGTTTTGTCATCAGGAAAAGGGCGATGGCAGTTGCAACAACACTTATTCCTCCATTTCAGAGAAATTGCGCTGTAGCCATGAGCCCAAGTGAGAAGGAAAGGCCTGGTTCAATTCCTCCTTGGTGTCCATCACCAGCAGCTCAGCCTTGGGCAAGACTGTGTTCAGCCGTTCTGCTACTTCCGCTGGATGAGTTTTGTCATCCCGTGCCGCGCAGAGCAACACAGGGATTTGCAGTTTGGAGGCTGCAAGATCTTCCAGAGATGGAAGGTCAGTATAAGCTGCTCCCCTCACAACTTCAGCGGCTGCAGGGTCAGTCCCCTCCAACTTCTCCACACACTTCAGCAAATAGGAACGTCGTGCTGCTCTGATTTCCCATGCCGTTGTTACGGAAAACAAGACCAATCCTCTCACCAATGTCGGGCACAAATGTGCTGCCCACAAAGCTGTTGAAGCGCCCATGCTGAATCCAC
This sequence comes from Symbiodinium sp. clade C Y103, assembly GCA_003297045.1. Classification (NCBI taxonomy): domain Eukaryota; class Dinophyceae; order Suessiales; family Symbiodiniaceae; genus Cladocopium; species Cladocopium sp. clade C. The sequence continues at coordinate 131,513 of BGPT01001374.1, forward strand.
CTAGCAAGGCTCCACGTTGCTTCCGAATGGGAAGATGACGAAAGTTTGAAGCAACGGTCAACATGTCAAAGGCGAGATTCCGCCAATGAAACTGCTGAATACACCCTGCCATGGGTTCCCAGCCAGAGGACTTTCCATGACCTCTTGCATCAAACAGCACGGCGCTGAAAGGTGTTGATGTCTTTTCAGCTGCCGCAACGGAATCACTGATCACAGGGAAACTCTCACATGACCGCCTGTGCATTGCACGTGGGTCTGTGGGTCCCAACCCGTGACCCCACACTAGTTGCAGGTCTTTGGGATTGCCAATGACCTCACATGGAAGCACCGTGTCATCCAGAAGGCACAAATCTTCCTGCATCGTGTTTACAACTTTCTCGGGAATCAATCTACTGAAACTGAGCCAAGAAATGACGATGAAGCAACACATGCAACACTCTGCACAGAACTGCGTCATGTTCAAAGTAAGTTGGGTGTTCCCCTGCCTTAGCCACCTAGCATGTTCACTCGCCTAGGGCTCTGAGAACAGGGCATTTCTGAAGTATGCTCTGGAGGAAGAATGCGCCGCCCGCTGCCTCGTCATGGGGGGTGCGTTGGAACGATTTATGTTTGCATAAATAAATTCATCGGAATTCTTATCATCTCATCATCTTTCCTCAATATGGATGGCCTGCTTACTCCGAACATCCAAAAATGGTGCTGCTGCCCAGCCTTCAACTGTTAGGATCTTGGTGATGGAAGGCGCGCGCCTGGCCCAAGCTTTGCTTAGGTCTTAGGTCTTGGTAAGTTGCTGGCAAGTGTTGCACGAATCAGCCTGCACCATGCGTGCCCCGAGTGCTGAGCACCATGCGGACACAAGCAAGTCAACTATACTGAAACACATGCAAGTCAAGTCTGCCACTGCCCCAATGCGTTCAATGCATCCGGGATCGAATGTGCTGTGAATTTGCCTCAACGGAACCCTAGGCATGCGTTTGGAAATGATGTTCCACTCTCATCATGACATAATGTATATTGAACCAATAACACTGCAAGCAGACATTTCACGCATCGGAGGAGTGCCTGAAAAACTGAATGACGCAAACAAGAGAAACCAAAGTGGTTTATAGAAACCAATCACCATTCATAAACCAAAATGACGCCCAAACACTTCTAAATTTCAAACGATCAAAAAATACGCCCAGCAGCTCTAGACTCCAGCAAATTTTTGGTGTTAATATGTTGACATCGTTTCATGCTGAAAATGAAAACCATGTTGCATCGGCGCGTTTGGATGACCCTTTGGTTTGTGAAGTTGCCCAATCTATGTTGATGACCTCGGCGCTGCAGAACTTGAAGAATGTTGCTAGTGATTGACTGGAAACTGTGCAGTATCTATTTTCAACGATGTTGGCCAATGAGCTGGCAAAGCGGTTTCCATGAGGACAAAACAAAGGACAAATGCCAACTGCGCTAGACAATTGCAACTGACATGGTGACATCTGTTGGCGGGCAACCCTTTCCGCTCGAGACAAGGAAAATTCAAAACACGTGCCGGTTTATTATTGGCGGGCTGGATCGGGCTCGGAAACCAAATCTGAACAGTTGGTGTTTGCCAATCACATTCGTCAATCACTGATTGGGACCATCGGCCCACTGGCGCACCAAAATCGCAGAAGACGCATTCCAAAATCTAAACAAACATACACAATGCAACCAAAACTGTGGGGAAAAAAATCAGCCAAATTTTGACAATTTGTTTTTCATTTTTTGACATTTTTCATCCAAACCCCATGAGCCACATGATGTTTAGGATTCTTGTGGAAACTATGACAATGGCCGCAATTTCCGCAAATATAACAAAACCCGAAACTATATGAATGCAAGTGTTTGTGCATGCCTGCATGGTTTGCGCATGTTCGCACTGCTACAGGGTTCTTCAAAAAGAACAGCCATCGACCAAAAAGTGTCAACATGCACCGGAAGCCCCCGGACCCCCTGTATCAATGTTGCTCCCCATCGCTTCTCAGTGGCCGAAGCAAGAATGGTTGTTTTTGTGAAGGCTTCGCCACGCACTGTTTACGCACAACATTGACATTGGGGGACAAGGGGTGTCTAACTGTTCCCGCTACAATTCAATTGGTTGGCTGTTTTTTTGGAAGAACCCGGTATCATCGTGTCACCGTATTTCACGACATCTTGCCCAAATCCCAACAGCATGATCTGCACCATGATTTGGGTTTATTAGCAACCAAAGAATATGGACGGAAAAATTTATGGTGTGAACATTGTTGATTTTGCACGAGTGTGACCGGTTTGGGGCAACATGTTCTTGTTTGAATCAGTGCTACAGGTTGTCCACGTCTGGCACAAGCGGATGTTTTCTTGGCTCTGTTCCACCCAGCGTTCTTGTCTTCAATCCTGTGTGGTGAGGGCAATTGCTCGAAAAAAATGTTGTAAGGGGTGAAAATCTGCAAGCTACACGCCAGTCTGCAAAATCCGAAGTTTGGCTGATTCTGCCAACCGCCGAAATCGATTTTTGGTTCTTTGGCTGGTTCACTAGGCGCTGAAGGCCGTGGAGACGGTGCAGGCGCTGGTGCCGGACGAAAGGTGGAAGTGTGGGAGGTGCTGCACTGCAGGTACTGGAGGCGGTGCAACCGCTGGAGGTGCTGGCGACGGAGACCGCGGAGAGGCTCAAAACGTTGGTCGCTGTGGAGGCAGAGGAAGCGCTGGAGACACGGCAATGCCTGAAGCAAAGAATAGATAGCGCCTTTGGCAAGGGTAACGGTAGCGCATGTGGCCGCGCAACAACTGCAGCGGCCAGCTCTCTCTACATCATACCACAGGTTCCCGCGTTTCCTGTTTTTGTAACTCTTTTCGACCCTAACTGGTTGATATTTTGTACCGGATGTTCAATTGCTGCAAAAATTGTTATATGTTCTTCCGGTTTGTGGTTTTTGTGTTTCGATCTTGGAGCTAGGATTGCTCGGATCATAGTTAAACTGATTGACAACGCTCCAAAAACAACAAGAAAGGCAAACAAACACAGTAACACCCAGGGGCAGCGGCCGCAACCTTGAGCCAAAGTAATGGCATGAGCTTGACCTGAAAGGAAGGATGACTGTATAAGTACGAAAGTACGGAGTGAAGTTCCCCGTATACTTTCAAATCCCCCCTCATACTGATCTGTACATGGTCAATCTACAACTACAAACTACCGGAAGTTGATCAGGCTTGCGGAAGAAGGAAGCTGCATGATCGTCTCATGGCTCAGACGGACGATTGCTGTGCGTGCACCTAACGGATGCTGAATTACCGATGCATGAAACCCAAAACGGATGCAATTTGGGGCGGCGCTGTCACAGCCAAACTCCATTAGGCACGAACGCAAGGCTGAGGAAAAGACAATGAAATTCCAAAGAAACCCACGGAAATCACAAGGTAAAAATCCACTGGATTGAACGGCGACTGAAGCTGGCAGAGCGCAGCTTCCTCGAAACTTTGGGAAGTAGATGGAACCTAGTTACATCCACCTTGGCTTGAACGACAAATCTAACTTAGTTTGGACTGTTGGAGACAAACATTGATATGGCAAACGAAGTGGCAAGGCACACAACTTTCACCATTGCAAGTGTGACAAGCCCAATGCTTAGCAAAGAACCCTTTGTGGCGAATCCACAAGAAATCCAAGAATATCGGTGTTTGCACAAAATCCAAATGCATCATAACTGGAAAGTGGGCAGCACTTAGCACAAGCCACTGAGTGAAGCAGCTGCTTTAAGGTCAAGGAGTTTAAGGCTGAAACTATAGGAAACCGCGAGGTATCTGTAATTTTTGGTTGGTTCCACCCGGACCTACAAGAGCGAATTTGTAGCCTTGTTTTTTTTCAAGCTGTTTTTTTCGCTGCTGTCAGGGAAAACACTGCTTCGAGGCATTATTAGAAGGAGCATTTTACATTGCCAAAAACCAGGGAGACGGTCATAATCACTAAAGCTAGCTTCAGCTGCTAGCTGGAGTCCTTCTTGCTTTAGCAAGGTGTTGGGGGGGGCTGCAATCTCCAACCGCAAGAGATCTCTCAGTTAACTCCCCCCCTCTTACCCCTGGGCTTTAAGTATTCTAAGTATTCTAAACGCATGTAAGACCAGTGTAAGATCCAGGAATTCTGCTACAGATTCTACCAAAGTTTTCCTTTTTGCCAGAAGGACTTGCTGGCAGTTGGAGTTGCAGAGNTTCTGCTACAGATTCTACCAAAGTTTTCCTTTTTGCCAGAAGGACTTGCTGGCAGTTGGAGTTGCAGAGATTGACTACCTATGTTGTAATTTCTTGCGTATTGTGGATTCTGGCAAGGATTGTGTTTTTGAATGGTTTGGCAAGCTTTGTGGTAGACGTTGTGGTAGACGTTGTGTGGTAGACCTTGTCTGTGGTAGATCTTGTTTGTGGCAAAGGTGTGGTAGAGGTGTGGCAGAACTGGCTGTGGTAGAC